>CM039484.1:28466461-28752762 GCA_022433065.1 Begonia loranthoides
GTAGAGGACTTCCTTGTTAGCAAGCTCGTGGTGCTTGAGCTAACTCGTAAGTTTTTCCTTTTCAAACTTCCATTGGGAGTTTGAGCGAGGGAAAACCGAACCATTGCCCGCGATCGGTAGATTTTCTTCGAAAATTTAGAATCCGTGAACCTAACGTTAGATAGTTCCCGGATCCGATCAAAGGTCTATATCTCCGTCCCTGTCATTCTTCGTGGGTTGCTAACACGTACTTCCTTTTGCAGGTCGTCTCGTGTCACTTTGGCTTGGAAGACGGTCGAAAATACCATTGTCATCAACACAAAGCTCAAACACGGGCACTTCATTTGACAATGATGATAAAACCCAAAGTATGCTAGCAATTTTTTTTAGTAGGTAAGAATTTTTTTAATTAAGGCAATAGAATCCTTCTTATTATTATTCTATTAATCATTCCTAAAACATCTCTCTACCTCTATTTAAGTCTGCCAATTAAGGGAAAGTTAGCCAATTAGCATTTCTACAAATTTGAGTCTTTCATAGTGGACAAGTGGGTCTCAGTAGAGTGAATCTTGTAGAAGCGTTGGTGTTCTAATTCGAGACATTCCAGTAAGGAACATCCTTCTTCTAAAGTGATTTCTAGAGGTTGACCTAGGAATCTCTTCATGTGAATTAGGTTAGATAATTCCGTTTGAGATTTGAGCACTTGAGAATTTTGGTCATCTTCAAGAGGTTTACTCAATTAAGTAATAACGTTATTCTAGAATTTGGAATCTTGGTTAGAATGTGGCTTTCATTATGTTTTGGATTTTAAAGTTTAGAAAATTGGGTTAAAAAGCTATTAACTTTGAACCAAAAAGAATTGGTTTATAGTCTGATATACTTTTGGTTCTTTAAAGTTAGAGTTTTGTTGAAAAGTTGGAAAATGTTTTTGAGAGGAAAGTTGAAGTTTTTGGAATGCCTGGAGAGTCCAGAATCGCAGGCAAATATCCTAAAAAACAAAGGCTTCCATTGCGGAAGACATTTGTCTACGGAAGCGTACGCATCTGCAACAGAAGCATGTGGATGACACATGTCCTCGGAAGTAAAGGCTTCTGCGGAAGTGGGCAGAGAGGACAAAACTTGAGTAGCAGATGTCCGCACCTAATTCGCGGTCGACCAGATTTTTAACAAAGTGAACGACATTTGATGGAGGGATTCCAAATCAGATTCTAAAAGTTGGATACTTTTTGGGATTATTTCATGAGTTCCCCAAGTTGGTTCTTATCTCTATTACGGGTTCCAATGATTTTTTTTTTTAAAGGTTGAGAAAGTGAATTAATTTGAATATGTATATTCTGTTACGTTCAATGGATTAATGATAGGTTCAAACTCTTTGGATTATTGTTGCTTGGACTTTGGTTTGGTAAGCCTAGTTGAGATAGAAATTTATTTTATGTCCAACATCTTTTGATTTTATAAACATTATTTTGAGATATATTCTCATACTAAAATGGTAAGTTCATTTTTATGGCTTATCAATTTTTATACTATATATGTATTTTTCCCTAGACACGTTTTACTTGAGAATGCATATTTTTATTCATTGATCATCTTGGTTGAGTGAACCAAGTTTGATTAACTTGTGAAGGGGTTTTGTTTTCTTTACATACATTCGACCGTTAAAGAATATGCTTGTTTGTGTTAACTAGAGCAATGAGATAACTAACTGTGTTGTGTCCCTATGCAAAAAACTATAAACTTGATTGGAGTCTTATTTTCATGACTTTAGCAATTATTGAGTATCTTTGTTACTATATGCTTATGACATGATATTCCCGGGGGCCCGTGAGTGACTACATTTTTCACTACACATGTTTTATTTGAGCATGCATATTTTTATTCATTGATCATCTTGGTCGAGTGAACCAAGTTTGATCAACCTATGAAGGGGTTTTGTTTTCTTTACACACATTCGACCGTTGAAGGATTTGTTTGTTTGTGTTAAGTAGAGCAATGAGATAACTAATTGTGCTGTGTCCATAGGCGAAAAACTATAAACTTGATTAGAGTCTTATTTTCATAACTTTATCAATCGCTGAGTATCGTTGTTACTATATGCCTATGGCATAGTGTTCTCGGGGCCCGTGAGTGACTCCATTTTCACTGATACAATGTAGGGTCTCTTTTATATATGTACTACACTATAGTGGAATGTTTTTAATGTTTGTCCTATTGACTAATTTTTTTTGCACCAATTTTAAAATGAAGTTTTGTATCTAGCATGCTCCCCCATTTTATTAAATTTTATTGTTGAATATAAGAATTGACCCGAGTTTAGTCCACTCACTCTAACGACATTTCTCTTCAGGATTTAGTTTGGAGGATCCTAATTGTTGACGCAAGAGTGAGCTTGGCAGGACTTTGCTTACTTCATTATTTTTTATTTGAGTTTTGTTTGTGAGGTTGTGATTAATTAAAACTTGTATTATAATTTAATTATTTTACTCCTTTAATTTGGCACTTTTATTTTAGGCTTATATTGCAACTTTATTTTAATGTTACTAATGAATATTTGGATTAATCCAGTTCATTGAGCCCTAACTATTTAAGTTTTGTTCAAGTCTTCCACTGCCTAAATAATTTATAAGTTAAAAAGAGTCGGGTGATTCAGATCATATATAGGTCGAGTCGTTCCCCATCTTGTCTTAAATCCCTTAGGGGTGTGACAGAAATTTTGGTATCAAAGTTAGGTTACCATATTGAAAAATGACATTAATGAGATAGATAGAGTGATAATATAAAGAATTTCTCAATTACTGTGCCTAAGAAGGTGTTCTAACTTGCATTTTAAAATTTTCATATTTTGAAATGTCTCCAATAAGTGCTAATAGAAATCTTGCACTTGCAGCACTGATTGTGCAATTAGCCGAGTTGTAGTCGATGGATCTACTTATTGCTATGAGGGATGCATTTCAAAATTTTCCCAAAGACGATTAGATGCAGAACCCAGTGGCCTGACATATGAATTATTTTAGAGAGTTTGATGGCTAAATCCGCTAGTATTTGGGGGAGGATTAGACCCTATAGTTGCAGAAAATTAGTTGAGTATTATGGTAAAGAACATGGATGATATAGAGATTCCAGCATAGTACAGAATTGGTCTCTCTATATTTTATTTTGAGAAGATGGTGGGTGTATGGTTGAAGTTTTTAAAGTTAGATTACCCAATAAGCGAGATGAGTTGGAAGCGATTTGAGACTATATTCAAGGACAACTATTACAATGTTGATCATAAGTAGAATATGATCTGTGTGCATCACAACTTATGCCAGGGAGACCTTACTGTTCTGGAGTATCATGCGAAATTTATGGAGCTCACTAAGTATATTAAAGATATGGACCTACTGGAGAGAATGGTGAAATTTTGGATGAATAATATAGAATTTATTTTATTAAGGCAAGTTACGGAATTATGAAAGTTACAATGAAATATTATATTTTAATAAAAAATTATAATTATTAAGTAAATCACTGAAGAAGAAAAACTGGAGTAAGAAATTTTATTTTTATAAAAAGTATGAGATTTATAAAGTAAGATACGAGATTAAGAAAGTTTGGTATGAAAAGAAATTGGAAAGAAGAATGTAAGAATTTTCATGGAATAATTATTGTTATTAAAAATATTAGATTTATTCAGTAAGGAAAGCTAGATGCGTAGAGTATTAGGAAAGAATAATGAGTAATGCGTCGGCATAAGGGTGCCTATGGATTGGAATGGGTCTGTGAAAATATTCATGTCTGCAGAAATGAGTTGTTTTTTAAGGAATTGTATATGTGGCACATGGCTATTAGGGGATAATATAGAAGAGTGGTATCTACGGAAGTGTTAAGATCCGCAAAAACATTATTGTTTGCAGAAAAGAATGTGTCTTATAATGGACGGTGTCGTATTATAAAGATGGTGTGCTGTGACGAATAGTGAAATTGCAGAAAGGAAGGTGTCTGTAGAAAAGAATGTGTCTGCAGAATGGACGACGTTGTATTATGACAAGGAATGTATCCGCAAAAGAAATGCGTGTGCGGAGAATAAGTAAAAGGAAGAAAATGTCGTCGTTCGGATTGAGTATCTGCTAATGACTAGGGTCCATGGAAAGGGACGAATCCGCAGCGAATAAGTAAAATGAGAAAAACATCGTCGTTTAGATGTAAGTACACTAAAAACAAATATCCACAAAAAGAAGTGCATCTACGTTAGATAAGTAAAATAAGTAAAATGTTGTTGTTGAATTGAAGTATCCACAAAAGGATGTATACGTGTTAGACAACGATTGACAGAGAGTTTAAGAAGGATAAACTTAATGAGGCATCTACAAAAACGTTGGCATCCGCGGGACAGATATCCGCAAAAGGATATGCGTATGTGGAGGATAGTGATTGGTAGAAAATTTACAAGGGATCCACAGAATGAGACATCCACATAAACGTTAGCCTCAGCATCTGTGAAAGTAAGAGTAAAATACTAACATGGCAAATTGTTATTGGAGGAGAGTGAATGGATATTAAGAAGCCTTTTGATTCACAGACTATTAAGGAAATGATAATATTATGAAACGTTTTACATGTGATTTTCCTCAATGGGATTTACAAATTATGGGTCTATAAATAAGAAGGATGAGTTGAAACCCTAATTATCCTTGAGCCACAAAGTTGGTTGAGTTTTTCTCAAGCTCTATGAATGTATGTTTTCTATAGTTATGATTTTGTAAAAGTTGATGGATGATGGTGATGAACGACAGAGTCATGAAACAGTTTCTAAGTCTTTGAAACAAAGTGTAGTGGATAAAGTGTCATCATTTTTATTGTTAACCCAATTCTTTTTAATTTCAAGAGAATCACATGTGTTGGAACAAAGGATTTGGATACTGTGATTGAACAAACTTCAATAAGAACTTTAGGTAAGTGATGGTTGCATGTGTTTGGCCTTTAGCCTGTATCACAAAGTGTTAGAGTATATTATGCTTATGATAACTGTTTTGTTTTATGATGCCTAATGGGTGTTGATCGAGGATATGCCTTTGCATTGTTTGTGTAAAAGTTGACCAATGATATGTTTCTGCTTTATTTATGTGAACGTTAACCGATGATGTGTTTAGGCTTTGTTCATGATGATGTTATGTTGTGATGCCTATGGGTTGTTGATTGAGGATATGATTATTGTTTGTTTGTTTATTGTTTAGGTTGAGATGTGGATAAAAAATATGCTTATTGATTGTTGGTTATGTTTACTTTTATGTTAAGATGTTGAATCTGTTGACCAAAGATATATTTGCTGCTTGATTGTTTACTAATTATATTAAGATGTGGATCAAAGACATGTTTATTGTTATTATGTATTATGTTCATGCATGCTAGGCTATTATTATGTGTGACGTGTATGTTTCATGCATCATGAAAAACATTTTTATTAAGAAAAATTGAAAGACATACTGAATAAATGTAAATAGTCGTTATGGGTAAGGTTTGAGTTGGTTGTCTCACATGAGGTAGACCAAATTGTGCCACTCTCTCCTTAAGACTAAACTACCAATGAGTGGACTGTTAAGTTGAAGAAAAAGAAAAGAATGAATGACTGAAAAAAGACATGTGTTTACAAATTGCATCTCATATTCATGTTACATATGCATCTTTTATTGAGTGTTGACTCATAGATGAACTTTGTAATGTAGGTGATGATAAATTTACTGAGGAACCTAAGAATGTGCATGAATGATAGATGCAGTTGATGGAGAATTTTCAAGGCAAGCCTACGACATTGTTGGAGCAAAGTTGATCTGTGGGTGATGATTTGAGAAAAACAGATTTCAAAAGAAAATTTTTTTATTTATATTAATACTTTTAAATGTTCGAATTTAATTTAAAATATTTTACGAATATTTATGTTGGGTTTTACTACATATAAATTTTAAATGAAATGTTTTTTAAGACTTCTGTTGTCTTACTTTCAAAAGGTGAGTTTTGTTCTTCATATTTTCAAAAGGAATAAAGTGATATGATTTTAAAAAATGGTAAGAAAAATGAATTATGCTACGAGACATATATCTATTCTCAATTCTTCTAGGGGTGGTCATGGCAATGGCAGAAAAGAGAAAGACAAGGTGACTTGTCAAACAGATGTAGTTACAGGATTAGTGGCTTTTGTTCTGCATAGCCAGAGTGTCATTGATGGTACGATTCTTATCTTTTCTACTACTGCTTATGTGTTGTATGATACTGGTGCGACACATTTATTTATTTCTACATCTTTTGCTCTCATTTTGGGTTTAACTGTTGAAAGGCTAGAAAATCTCTTGACTAGTACCTACATGAATAAAAGTTACGAAATGAATTTTATCACCAAATTACTTGATCTCAATACTTGTGGGCATGAATTATCAATTGATCTGATAGTAATATCTATGGATCAATTCAATGTATTCCTAAGTATAGATTGGTTGAGCCAGTGTAGGGTTAAAATTGATTGTCACCTGGAGGACTATAACTCTTACGTTGGAAGATGGGCGAGTTCTGGCACACCCATGTAGTGTTTATATATTCCCTGCAAATCCTATTTTACGAGCCAGTTTAGGTGGTTGGAAAAGATTATAGCATTATGAGAGTGTTTTTGTTGTTAGTGGTGACCATGTTTTGGTAAGATAGGATTCAGAGCTATTGATAGTCTCTGATTTTCCAAATGTTTTTCTTTATAATCTACCTGGGTTGCCACCAGACAGTGAAATTGAATTCTACGTTGATTTAGTGTTTGACATTGCTCTAGTTTCTATTGTTTCGTACTGCATGACTCATACTGAGTTGAATGAGTTGAGAACTCAGCTGAATGTTTTATTGCAAAAAGAATTAATTTGTAAAAGTGTTTTATCAGAGTTTGGGTTTCAATAGTTCATGTTTCTAAGTGTGTCAAAACATATTCTCTTCGAGCGTTTCGCTTCAAACAAGGTTTATGTAATTTTTTCAGAAAATTACAATTTTTTGGGAAAAAGAAAAGGAGGAAAAA
Source organism: Begonia loranthoides (assembly GCA_022433065.1). Taxonomy (NCBI): domain Eukaryota; kingdom Viridiplantae; phylum Streptophyta; class Magnoliopsida; order Cucurbitales; family Begoniaceae; genus Begonia; species Begonia loranthoides. Next base: position 28,473,471 of record CM039484.1, read on the forward strand.
GAGAAAAAAATTGTTTCTCCTGCCATTTGTCTTATTCATGAAGACTTGTCATTCTTTGCTATATATAAATATCCGCCGTCAATGGTTCTCAATCAGCTTGGCAATTTGTTTGCCCATTGAAGATCGATGCTCCTTCATCGCCGATCCGCCATCATTGATTAGTGCTCTCCTTTTATAGGTCATCTTTCTCATGGAGAAGAAACTTATCAACCCAACTTTAGTGATTTTGAGCATGCTTTTGTTTCCAAAGTTTTGATTTTTAACATCAATTTCAAATTTGTAATTTTGTCCTACATGCAAGAGTTTTACTAAAAAAGTTATTATTTTTCTAGGAATATCTAAAACTTTTTGGGATTAATTTCAGTAAAAAATTCCAACTTTGTTGGAATTGTGATTAAAAATCCAAACTTTAATTGTGTGAGATCTTTTGGGGAGATTTGTGAATTTTTGGATAGATTTTGTCTGGATTTTATTTGAGACTAATTTGTTATTACAATAATATCTGAATTTTGGGAATATCTTTGGGATCTACAAATAACTGTGATTCTGGGTTTCAGTTTTTGGATGCAGATATTTTATTGAAACTAATGATTATAAGATCAGTTATTTTATTGAAAGCTGTGTGTTTTGAATGATAAGATCTTTGAAGTAAATTTTTCATTTTGGGAGGATAACGATTGTGGAATTGTTAAGAGTTTCAAGAGAAAATTTGATATGATAGGTTAAGATTAGAGATATGTTTGCCTAGATTTGGATGACACTTTGTCGGGTTTGAAGATATTATCACTGTGATTTAAGTATTTCTTAAACTTGGTTTGCATTAATTGCTAAATTTAGCCTTGAAGATTTTTATAGTTTGGTGATTTGTATATTACTTTGGGGTTGACAGGTGAGCTCACATTGCAGATTTTTTTTATGGTGTGGAAGAGGAAAGTTTGAAAATTCGTGTCATGTATCAAAATTCGTTTTGAGGTAGAGATTGTCAGAGTCCAGAATTTTGATTTCGTTTTGGAACGAGATGACAAGTCCGTGTTTTGGATTTCCTTTGTGGAATTCGTGTGAAGGTAGAAATTATTATAGTTCAGTATAACTTGAATCTTATTTGGGCCAGGGTGATTGAGCATGAATTGTGGATCTCATTAGGATTATACTTCTCGATAAATTCATGTAAGCTAGTGTTACAAAACTCGCACTTGTATCTTGATTTTCAAATAATAATTTGTTTCTCATATTATTATTATTATTATTATTTTAGTTATTCTTCAGGTTCTAATTGTTGTTGTTGTAAGATTCTTAAGAAATTCTTCAATTTCTTTTGGAGGAAATGATTATTCATCGGCTTCTCATGTTCCATCATAAATAGCCCGAAATTTTTTGGCATCGGACAAAAAAAAGTTTGGGCAGTGCAGGGGACGAAGCCGGTTTCTTTATTGCACAAACAAGATGTCCTCTTTTTTATTTTGTTTGACATAATGATTTTCTCTTTTATTCCATTCTATGAAATGACAAAAGTTTCAAAACAAATTTTCCCATGTATTTTCAATTTTTGACCTAATGAATTTTGCTTCTCCACACACGATGTTCTATCGTTAGACTTTTTCACACAAATTTTAGCCTTTGTTCTTCATTTGTTTTTTGTATTCTACTGAAGGTTTCATAACAATGGACTAAAATCCATAAAAACATTTATATAAAAACCCAAATTGGTAGATTCTACATGATTGACGTATACTGAAGAGGGGTTTTGTTTTTTTTTTAAAAAAAAAAGCAACGACAACTAGATTAAAACTAGGCTAAAATGCGTGTAACATGAAAAAAAAAAAACGAAAAACCTCGGGCGTAAAGCTAGTGACCGGGGCCTTTCTTGCTCGGACCAGACGCCAACAAACCTACGCTGCTCAAACAAGAACTAGCTCGATTTAAACCACCGGAAATGTTAATCGGATCAGTAAACGGAGGTGGCCCTTTTGAGAAATCATCTTCTCCGACTGATCTTAGTGCTCTACAATCTCCGCCATGGAACACGGTGGAAAACACCATTATCAACAGCACAAAACTCAGACATTGGCGCTTCATTTGATGATAACGATGAAACGCAGTCTCTTTTTTATTTCTTCAGAGGATCTTTCGAGTTGTTGTCCTCCATTGATTGCATTACACTTGTATATATATACATGATCGAAGTAGCTGGTCGTTGAGGACGGTGGGCTTGGGTCTTCCTAATTGGGTCCGATTGGACTTTTACCTATCTTCATCCTCACATTCCAACCGTTGGGCGAATTGATCAGGTGAGAACTTGGAACGTGGGTTGGACGGAGAATATGTAGTATGATTCTTTCTTTCGTTTTTTCAGTTGCAATTGAAGATTGACTTTCATTCCGGAACGCACAAGACAAAACTAGGTTAAGCGTGATGCAGGACGAAAAGATTGAAGGGCATAAACTAACAGCGGCTTGGTCGAGAATTGCAGACCATATTCTCTCTGGTTTTCGTCGTTCAACGTTGCCATGTTCACATGCAGCAGAATGGAGGATATGAAAAACATGAAAAGTGGGGGCGTTGACAAATCTGAGGCTCCATTATTAAGTGAGAGATGGAGGGATGCTGTTTCTGCATGAATTCGAAGCTTTCCATGTTTTTTTTTTGTAGAAATGGACACTCTTCTGTTGTAATATCTGGTGAAGATTTCAATGGGGTGACCCACCCCATTTAACACCTTTGAATTGAGGGTGCTTCTCCCTCAATTGCCCTTTCTCTTCCCTCTCCCATTTTTTTTAAAGGCCAAGCATTCCTCCCTTATCTTTGCACTTCTATTACGTAGAGAGAAATGTGGGTCTTCAATGAGTGAGTTTAGAAACCGAGAAAAAATGAAGCAAAAGTGTAATTTTTTATGAAGTTTTGGGTTGTTTAAAGTTAACCAGATGAATTACTGGGATTGAAAGTTTAGATTTTCGAATGTTTCTGTGAGATGCAACTCAAAATTCCGACATTGATTTAGCTGTAAATTATGAATTCTGATTGAAGGTGAAATTGATCCTATTTTGGAAAAAATTTAATCAAAGTTGTAATTGTTGCATAAAATCAAATTTGGTTGTACTCTAAAATAATTTGAGTGGTTAAAGTTAGAATTTTTCCATGGGAATTGGAAAATTGTCAGAGAAAATGGAGGTTTCGTCTGTTTGGTTTGTCAAAATTTGGAAGAAAATTGTCTGTGGAAACGAATGTATTTGTTGCAGAAATGTATGTATCCGCGGCAGAAGCGTACGCATCCACAAGGATGAAGGTTCCATAGAAGAAACACGGAAACAAAAGATTCTGTTTACTTGTGTCCGCCGTGGAAACATAGGCTTCTAGAGGAACGCTGAAATGAATGCATATTTGGGTTTATGCGAATGACATGTGTCCGTGAAAATGAACGAATCCGTTGGTTTATGCAGATGACATGTGTCTATAGAAGCTCATTTTTGAGGGAGCAAATGCACCTGCGGGTTTATGCGAGTGACATGTGTCTGTGGAAGCCTTGCTTCTGTGGGAGCACATGTCACTGACCCACAGAAGTCAACTTTTTCGCAGGAGTGACCCGAGATGAACAATGTTTGGGAGTGGGCATCCAGATTTATATCCATAGTCGACCAAATTTGTTTTAAAAGTATCAAAAATTGGACTTTTGAACCAGTTTAAAAATTTAGATATATATATATATATATATATATATATTTGATACAATGAATCAACAAGAGATTTGGACCGTTTCGATTCCTATTCAATTGAGTGTTGCTTAACTATTGGTAGACCATTTGAGATAAGAGATTTATTTTATGTCCAGTATTACATTATTTTTAAAACAATTATTTTGAGACGTGTTCTCATATAAAATGATGAGTCTGTTTATGACTGTCATTTTTTTTATTATATATACAATTTTCACTAAACATGTTTATTTAGAGCATGCACATCATTTATTGATCTTCTTGGTTGAGTGAACTAAGTTTGATCGACCTGTGAAGGGGTTTTGTTTTCTGTACGCACATTTGACCGTTAGAAAATGTGTTTGTTTGTGCTAACTAGAGTAATGAGGTAGCTCAATATGTCGTGTCTGCAAAACTCGTGAAAATTTTAATAATAAATTTCACATGTAAATTTTTCGCTTAAAAGTTGGCAATGATGTTGAATAATTTACGCGAATTGCAGCATAACGGCCACATGTGAAATTTTGCTCAAACAGTTAAAATCGTTAAAAATTGAAAATTCTGACTTGTAATTTAATTGAGGAAACAGAATTGAAAAAATTAAATTGAACCGGTAATCATTATCGGGCGATGCTCGAAATAAGTCGAAAGTGATAAATAAGTTAATTAATATGTGATATGCATATTTGATATATGTGTGGGTTATATATTAATTGAATAAATTAAATTGAATAAAAGAAATCAATTAAGTGAAGAATTAAGAAGTAAATAAGGTAAAAAGGAAAAGTGATTTAAATAAAAAAGAAAGATGAAAATAGAGGGGGAAAGAAATGAAGGAGCTGCGGCCAGGTTGAATGGAAATAAAAAGTAAAAAAAATGCTTAAATGAGAAAAGAAATAAAAGAGAAATTGACAAATCAACCATCATTCTTTGTAATCAATGACAAGTTAACCGCTAACCTTTTTTACTAACAAATTAACCATTGAACTATGAAAAATTGACGGAGTAAACACCACGGTTACGTTTTCCGTTCATGGGTTAAATTGTTAAATTGCAGCAGATTATCATAGTTCAGTGGTTAATTTGTTAAACTGTGTCGGATTGTCATAGTTCAGGGATTAAATTGTTAAACTGTAGCAGTTCGTCATCATAGTTCATGGGTTAAATTATTAAACTATGACGGATCATCATAGGTCAGGATTTAAATTGTTAAATCGCAGCAGATCGTTGTCCTAGTTTAGGAGTTAAATTGTTAAACTGTAGTGGTTCACCATCATAGTTTAGGGGTTAAATTGTTAAACAGTAGCATATCATTATAGTTCAGGGGTTAAATTGTTAAATCGCGGCGGATCATTTGCAAATAAAAATACTATTCATTCTCTTCTTCGTAGAAAAACAGACAACACAAACATTCTCGCATGGATTGTAAAACAATTCTAAATCATCCGAAAACTAAAACATTAATATTTTTTTACAAAAGCTTCTAAATTATAAAACCTGAAATCTTTTAAATCCATTCCTTTACAAAATCCAAAATTTTCTAAATCAATTCTCCATGGATATTAACTCTTTTCAACTGAAAGTATTTTCTAAAATCACGAGTTCTTTCCATATTTTTCATAGATATTTGTTCTTCTCCATTGCGGTTTTCAAAAAGTTAACGGTGATGTTCGCGGCAACGATTTTTCATAGTTCAGTGCTTAATTTGTTAGCAAAAAAAGGTTAGTGTTTCACATGTCATTGAGAGCAAAGGATGATGGTTGGTTTGTCATTTTCCCGAAATAAAATGAAGGAAGAAAGGAAAGGGGAACTCCCTTCTCTACACTTTGACTCCGACCGAGAGAGGATTCGCAAAGGCGAGAGCTGGGCGACAACGTCTGAGGATCGTCAATTCCGGCTAACAAAAGCTGCGATCGGTCGAGCATTTCTAACTGTGGGTGGTTGCGCCATCCATCAGAGGACACTTCTCAAGGGATTGGTTGGGGCAGAGGACTCGAGAGTTAGGGCAGTCTCGGCTCAGACATCCTTCATTCATTCCTCTGATTCAAGGTGAGTAATACCGAGTGTTCAATTGATTTTAGTTCTGTTTACTCCCATTGTCGATGGATTCCTCGAGTGATTGAGAAAATTGCTCACTATTTTGCTTTTGTTAAGAAACCCGAGTGTATGTTGATTACTGCTTAGCTTTTGGGTACATTTGTTGTCTTCGGTCCTATTTTTGCCACAATTTTTAACTAATGTTGGCCCTGATTGTTTACTGCCATTGATGTTGAAAAACCAAGAATTGTGGTTTCGGTCTCTCAGAGCTAAATTAGTTTTGTTACAGTATTGATGTTGTTGAGCTAAAGATTCCTGTTTTGGATGCCATGAAAAGCGAATGCCGATGCTAAAGATTTTGGTTCATGTTTTAATGTTGGATTCTACCTTGATAATGGGTTCTGAAAATTTGTGCACTATTGTGTGGGGGTTTAGCTCACGGTCAAAAATTTGAAACTTAAGGACTTATTATTTAGTGGGTTGAAATACAATTACGTTCAATGCAATATGGGATGAATTTTGTATGGTTGAAAATTTGTTTTGCCCATTGATTGTAATATTGCACACTTTGCTTAATGGCCAATTAATGGCACGTACACCTAGGGAAGTATACATAATGACTTTGGTTACAAGTAATTAAACTAAGGATATGATACTATGCTTAGGGTGGTATTGTTATGTCTATTAGAATTAATAGATATAGTTGGTACACTTTGGATGTTTACTAAGTGATGAAATTAGAGGGTTCTGATGTGAGTTTTAGATAAGTTTGTTTATGATGATAAGCATAAGGATAGACGTTAAGCTTAAACTCGGTATAGGATCTTCCAATTATTCCTCGAGATTTATTTATGAGATTTTTTCATGTTTAACATGTTGTAGACTCGAATGAGCTTGTGGACTTCGAGCCAATGCCTGAGGTTGTTACTCCTTTGGATATAAGAAGAGACTGTCATCGAGGTAGGGATTTCTATACCTCTTGCATTGCATAACTTACGGTTTTCAAAACCAATATTTTGTGGGATAACGCACTTGAAAACCCGACGGGGATTGTTTCGACAGTACATCAGTTTTTATGTATATATATATATATATATATATTTTTTCTCATGTTTTTTTTATCATACATGGTTTGACTTATTTGTTTCGTGTATATATATATATATATATATGGGGAGGATGAATCATCTTGATGCTTTGGGCACTTTGGTGCCAAAACATCACGAGGCTATCTCGTGAAACCTTCAATTATGTGAAGGTTGATTGTTTGTACTCGTGAAATGGGGATGGAGCATTGGTGACATGTCCTCAGGTTTCGAGCCCCAGAAGTCGGAAATGGAGAAAGGAAGGTGATGATGTTTCCTTGGGTTTCGAGCCTCAGAACATGGCCAGGGTTTAGTCACACGAATCAGAAGGTTGTCAGTTGCTGAGTATTGCCTATCTTAGTACCATTCCATTTGACAGGTGGCGTGACGGCTCGTAACTCTACTCGTCGGCAACCCTCGTCAATTTGGAACCCATAGGTATTTTAGTTTAGAAGCAATCCATCACGAGCAACCTTATCCATTTTATTTGTTTGTATGGATTGTGTTGTTGCGAAGCTTAGCTTGCTGGCAACTCAGATGACGCACTAAATCTCTGGATTGCCGTCATTTGTATTTCTTCTACCTCATGAGGTTTTGTCGCTGATGGATGACAACCTGTTCTCTGATGAGTGTCGGATGGGTCTTTGAGTGACTATCATTTTTCACTGATAACGTTTTTGGATTGAAAAACAGTGATGACCTATTTTTAAGTTATAGTTGTTTATGTATACAACATGTTTCAAATAAAGTCTCATCGACGACCTTTGGTCTTTTTATAAAAAGTGATAAAAAAATTTTGAATTAAAATCCATATACGGTAAAAGAGATACATAACATTGTTTTTATAAGAAGGCAAAGACCAGTTTTTTGTATGCACTACATCTAGTCTAGATATACCTTATTGATTTAGTCACTCACCCCAAACGACCCCTCCCAAATTCCAGGTAAAGGCAAAGGCAGTCAAAGGAGTTGAAGACATGGATTCCTTTCTATTTAGATTCTGAGAGTTTTAGATTTTATTCCGGGTGAGGATAAACTTTTTAGTTTGTATAACTTAATTATTACTGGGTTGGATTTGTCATACAGTATTTTTGGATGTTTGTATTTATTTTATGCACTATTATTCTCATGATCACTATATAGACATAGGCCCCCTATTTTTTTGGGCTGAGCTAATTATTAAAAAGGTCTTCTGCTAAAACTCACGCCTTGGGCTGGGTAATCGGGTCTCCTGACTCGGAGGTTCTGTTAGACCCGCCTCCGAGTCATGACAGTGTACATAGGTGCAAAGTCCTAAACCTAATCAGTGTGTTATTTCATAACTTTAGCGATCACTAAGTATCTCCTTTATTTTATATGTGTATGACATAGTGTGCCCGAAGCCCGTGAGTGACTCCATTTTCACTGAGATTCTGTGTGGTCTATTTTGTGTATATACCAAACTATAGTGGATCGTTTGATACATTGCCCTATTGGTTGATTTTACTAAGTTTTATTTTTAGCATGCTCATTCATTGTTATTAAAATTATAATTATTGAACATAAAATTTGGCTCATATTGAGTTTAGTCGACTCACTCCTACGACATTCCCCTCAGGTGTAAATTTAGAAGATCTCTAGTTGATGTCACTCGATTGAGCAGAAAATTATTTTAATATTTCAGCATTTTTATTTTGAGAGTTTTGTAAGATTGTAACTCATTTCTTAAAATCTTGTAATAATACTTGTATTAATTTTCTTTAAATTCGGCACTTTATTTCAAACATATATTATTGTTTTATCTTGATGTCACTATTGAACTTTTAGTTTAGCCTAGTTGGTTGGACCTTGGTGATTTGTATTTCATTGAAGTCTTCCTCTACCTAAATAAATGTAAAAAGCTAAACGGTTGGGGGATTCGGTCATTTTCAGGCCGAGCAGCTTTTCGTTTCTGTCTTGGGTTCCCTCCGAGTTGTGACAAGAATTTTTGGTATTAGAGTCAAATTATCATCTTGAAATGTGACATTAATAAGATAGATAGGTGATAATATAAAAGAGTTTTTCATTTACTTTGCCTAAGGACGTGTTCTAATTCTTACTAAAAAAATTTCAGATATTTGAAAATGCCTCCAAGAAGGGCCCTTACAAATCGTGCACTTGCAGCACCGGCTGGACAATTGGCTGAGTCATAGCCAATGGATCCACTTATTGCTTTGAGGGACGCCCTTCAAAATTTACCTAGAGATGGCGGGGGTTCTAAACCCTGTAGTTCGTCATATGGACTATTTCAGAGAATTGGGGTAACTTAATCCACCAGTGTTCGAGGGAGGACCAGACCCTTTAGTTGTAGAAAACTGGTCGAATGTTATGGTAAAAGACATGGATGCTACAGAAGTCCTAGCTGAATACCGAGTTGGCCTCATAGTATTTTATTTTGAGAAAATTGCTGCAGTTGGTGGAAATCTCTGAAACTTGACTTCCCCATCAGCTAGACGGCTTGGGAACGCTTTGAGACTATTTTTCAGGATAATTACTACAATGCGAGCCATAAACAGAACATGATTTGTGCCTACCATAATTTATCTCAGGGAGACCTTACTATGCTGGAATACCATGCAAAATTAATGGAACTCTCTCAATATATTAGAGATTTGGATGCAGTGGAATGAATGGTGAAGTTTCAGATGAATTTAATGTCAAAGATCCTTTCTAGGCTTACCGTTGTGGAATTCAATAACATTTCCAAGGTTGTAGCTACTGTTCAGTGTGTTGAAGCTGATATGGATGATTTCTTTAGTGAGTACAAGGGGAAAGCAATGAAAGAGCAATAGACAAGAGGCAAAATGACTAGGAAAAGCAAGAAGAAAGGTCAGAATCATAGTGGTCACTCTTAGGGAAACCCTAGTAATCAATTTGGTATGGCACCTTATGCTAGTGGGTGTTTAGTCTCTTACATATGTTATACTTGTGGTTAGCCTGAATATTTGAAGAGGAACTGCCGAGAAAATCTGAGACCTTCTTAGGCTAATTCAACCCCTACTTAGTTGGTTTCCCCTAGACCTGGTTTCGTGACTGGCCAAAGATTTTCTGAATAGGGCCAACGTGCCTATTATGGCCCCTAGGAATTTACTCCCTCGTAGTCTATGGGTTATAGGAAAGATGGATCTATACAAATGTGCATTGACTATAGGGAGTTGAACAAAGTGACTACTAAAAGCAAGTACCCTTTGCCGAGGATCAATGATTTACTTGATCAACTGCAAAGTGAAATAGTATTCTCAAAAATCGATTTTCGATCTAGATATTTCCAATTATAGGTCAAAACCAAGGACATTCCGAAGATGGTGTTTCAGACAAGGTATGACCATTACAAATTTTTGGTCATGTCATTTGGACTTACAAACGCACTAGCAATATTAATGGACTTGATGAATCGTGTCTCTAAGGACTATTTGGATAAATTTATAATTTTTTTATTGACAATATTTTGGTATACTCGTGCACTAAGGAAGAAATTATAGAGGACCTAAGAGTTATTTTGTCGATTCTAAAGACAATAATTGTACACAAAATTTTCTAAGAGTGTATTCTGGTTGGAAAAGGTCAACTTCCTGGGTTATGTCATTTCTCACGAAGGAATTACAGTGGATACAACCAAGATACAAGCAGTTCTAGAATGGCTGCAACTAAGAAATTTCAATTAAGTTCATAGTTTTCTTGGCTAAGCCAGTTATTATACAAGGTTTATTCAGGGTTTCTTGAAGATAATCATTCCTTTAATGCACTTAATAAAGAAGAATGCAAAGTTTTGGCAGTCTAGCAAATGCGAAGACAATTTTCAAGAACTGAAAAATAGATTGACCACCGCACCTGTGTTAGCACTCCCGTCCAAAATTGGTAAGTACCATATTTATTGTGATGCATCAAACAATGGTTTGGGTAGTGTGCTAATGCAAGAGGGAAGAGTAATTGCCTATGTCTCTAGAAAATTGAAGAACTACGAACAAAATTATCTAACGCATGATCTGGAGCTAACTGCTGTGATATTTGCACTAAAAATTTGGAGACATTATCTTTATGGGCAGTAGTACCATATATTCACGGATCATAAAAGTATAAAGTATATCTTTACTCAAAATAAGCTAAATACAAGACAATGGCGGTAGTTGGAGTTTGTTAAAGACTACAATTGTGAGATTAAATATCACCTTAGAAATGCAAATATGGTAGCTAATACCTTGAGTAGGAAGACAGTTTGCGTGCATTGTATATGGTCAAATATTCCTTTAACACTACAAACAAAAATTCAAAAATTTAGGTTAGAGATAATTACCAATCCAGAGGCATCCACATTGTTAGCTATGACTCTAAAGCCTATACTATTGGAGAGAATCAAGAAAGCACAAAAGGAAGATTTAGAATGTATAAGCCTTCAAAAAGATAGTTGGATGACCAATCTGATTTCACCTTTTCTAAGGAAGGCATTGCAAAATTTTGGAATAGGTGGTACATTTCCAAGGATAAAAATCTTCAAAGAGAGATTTTAATAGAAGGACACTCTTCTACCACCTCAATACATCTTGGTATTACCAAAACATATAGAGATTTAAGGCAGCATTATTGGTGGCCAAATCTTGAAGAAGATGTCGCTAAGCATGTTGAGACATGCCTTTTCTGTTAGCAAGTTAAGTCAAAACATCAAAGATCAATCAGAACCCTTCTATCCTTGCAAATACTAGTGTGAAAATAGGAACAGGTGGCAATAGACTTTGTGGTAGGTTTGCCAAGGATTGTGAGAGAACATAATGCCATTTGGGTGATCGTGGACAGACTAACTAAGTCAACGCACTTTTTATTAATGAGGATGACTTATGCAATGAACCAATATGCGGAGCTGTACATCAAAGAGCTAGTCTAGTTGCAAGGAGTGCCTATGTCAATCACATTAGATCGTGATTCACGCTGCTAGAGAAAAATCAAAGGAAGGAAGGAGGGGCTTTGGCTAAGGAGCGCTTCACAGGAGAGGGTGGGCCGAGGCAAACCTCTAATTCTGGGCGACAAAATTAATTAGAGATTTGAAAGGATTAGATGGAAACTACGAACTAATGAGTATTTTAAAGTTAATGATTAAATTATATTAACTTGAATTTAGATTAATTAATTAATTTAATAATTTTAGGGATTAATTTAAATCGCACTCAGCCATTTTCTGTTGTTTAACTGAGAGATCCAAAGAAATAGGAAGGAGAGGAGAAACGTCTGCAGAGATCTCGGCCATTTCGCGTTTACATAGAGATCGAAGGAGAGATTTTGCCCTCACCTATCTTCAGATCTGGAGAACAAATTTAGAGAGAAAAAGAGAGGGGGCGATGAGGAGATTTCAACGATCGGGAGAGAGAGATCGCGGGTGAGAGGCGATCGGCCATGGGCGACGAGCGACGGCGCGAGGGGAGGCGACGGTACGCTCGGATCTGTTCTGACAAGCTCGTGTGCGTGACGGCCGACGCGAGAGAAACTATGAGCGACGATCGACGACGATGGAGATCTAGAGGGCGATGAGCTCGGCTCGACTTCGTTCTGGTCAGGCGAGCGACAACGAGCAGCGATCGGAGAGTCGGGCGTCACAGGTCGATTCGACGTGAAGGACAGGTCGCCAGATTTGGCGTCAACCATCGACGATCTGTCGATTTCCAGTCACACTTGACGACGATGAATGGTGTGGCGAAGTGGTCTGCAGACTAGGACACGGGTTCAAGGCTCCCACGGTTAGTGTTTTCCGGCAGCGTTGGAGTGAAGATCTTTGTCTGGGCAAGGGGATCCGATGAGTGATAGTGGGGAGTGGAGCCTGAGAGCTCCTCGGGTGTTGTTGGAGTGTGAAAAAAAAAATAATAAATACCTTGGTAAAAAAGGGAGAAAGCTCTGGAAGACAGAGCTGGATCGTAGTATTCTGGAGGATGGCCGAGCTTTTGTTGGTATCAAAAGGAGGAGGAGGATAACGGTTAGGTGCTAAATACGATAAAGTTTCGAGGTAAGGATTAAGGATGTTTTGGTCATTGAGACCCTACACCACAAGTATGGGTGCGTGAGTTTGTGTTAGTGCTCTTGAATGCTTGATATATGATTAATTGTCTTAAAATGCTCCTGGTTAGTTGTTGGTAGATGATAATTTTATGAATTGGTTCTGATTATTGTTGTTAGCTAGTTTAGGTGATAACTTTCCCCTGTGCTTATATGCCCTATCTTATAGGCCTTAGATAAATTGTTGTGAAGTATTGAGTTGTTTGTTACGAAGTAAAGAATGTTTAATAGAAAAGTAAGCTAAGATAAGAGGAATAGCGATGAATAAGAATGAACTGTGATTTCCTTTGCTTATGTTAAACTTATTCTTGCTGTTATTTTCCTAATTGCTGTAAGTTGATTTCCCCTCTGATAGTTAGTTACCCACATGTAAATTAAATGATCAAGTAGTGTTGGTTTTCCTTGTGTGCATTTCTGTTGTGAATCCCTTCGTTGATTTCATTATTGTTAGATAATTGTTTGGTCCATAGTGTAAATTAATTGATAGTATAGGTTCCCCTTAAAGTTAGCTTATTTTCTTATCGTAAGTGACATGCATGTGTTTTGGTCTTCGGACCCTACATCGCAAGTTTAGGAAATGTATGTTTCGTTATTTACCGCTTTCCTAGAATGCTTCGTTGTTTACAGTTTTTACAGCATGTTTAATTGTTTACAGTTTTAAAAGCATGTTGCATTGTTTATAGTACTTAAATGCACGTTTCGCTGTTTACTGCTTTAATAGCATGTTTCGATGTTTATTTACGCTTTCAGAAATTTGTAAGCATGTTTAATTAACTAACTTGAGCAGAATGTTTAATCAATAGATTTAAGTTATATCATGTTTATTTATCAATTGTAGCTAACTAATCTTGAGCATGCAAATAGTTAGAGAAATAATAGTATATTAATTTAACATAGTCATGTCATACTTAACTAATAACCTGGTTAACTAAATTGCGAATTGATAGTAATATGCGTAAGTTAAGTTACATGAATATGTTTATTAGCATGCAATTAACTAGAATGAACATGTTAATCAACTACGGTAAATTGTTAGAATATCGTAATCTCTATTCGAGTATGTAAATTGACTAGAATGACCAATTATAACCTTGAGCATGTAAATTACTTAGGATAATTAATTAGATGATAATTATAATTCCTCTTGAATATGTTAATTTAATTATGCTTACTTCTATGTGTACGTCACTTGTGATCGGTCATATCTCCTTTATTATTGTGATTTATATGTATATCCAGACATGTTCCCAGTTAGTTCTATAATTGTTTCCCTTGTTATGCTGAACGCTATTGGGTGTTCCAACATTATTGCTTGCCTCTGTGTGCTTGTCCTGTTATTGTCGCTTCTTTTATATGCTTTCTTAATTCAGTTACTTTCTTTTATATGCGCATTTCAATTTCATTAACGATGTCTTACTTTACAGTTACTTTCTTAATGCGCACTTCAATTACATAATCGATGTCTTACTTTACTAGAGAGTAGAACAATAAAGAAGAGAAAAAGGGAATGAATGAAATGTGGAAGAGTTAAGAGTTTCATTGACTAAGTGAATGGATGTTTTGTCAATTGTTTTCTTGTATTACTTACGGTTCTAGGTCCTTAGCATGTTAATTTCTAGTAAACCAAGACATGAATAGTTAAGTGGAATACAAGTATAAAAATCAATGTGGGAGCGTTTTAATCTAATAGGATAATGTATTAAAATAATGACTTAGTGATATAAACGTAAGAAACATGTAAATGGATTAGGAAGTTAACTAGGATAATTAGTATGATAATTTCTATAATTTAATATTATGAATGCTTCTTGCTGTGCATTGTTCTAGTATCAGTAGTCTTCATTGTATTGCATTTCAATTGCTATTATTCAGTTACTTCCTTTTACCTGTACTTTCAACTCTATGTGCTTCTATTATAGTTTGTTTTCAATTACTTATGTGTGCCCTTTAATTGTTAAAATTATGTTATATGCATCATGCATCATGTTAGATTGAGAATGTATGTTCATGCATCATGTAATAGAAACAAAGTAGGGAGTACTCCCACGGGGGTGGTGCTCACATGCATGGTGAGGAAAGAAAAATGTTAATGAAAAGATAAAGGAAATGAATGAAAAGAAAATGGAGTTAGGAGGCGGATGGGTAGCGGTCCTAGTCTGATAATTAGGAAATGCCCCTACCATATCGGGAACGGGGCCTAGTTATCCACAGGAGGTTAGGTCCAACCCACTATACCATCACATATGGGTCTTCTAATCTCCAGCTCGAAGTACGAGTAAAGAAAGAAATGAAAGGAAGAAAGAAAGCAAAGAAAGAAAGAAATGAAAGAAAGAAAGAAAGCAAAGAAAGAAAGAAAGAAAGAAAGAAAGAAAAGAAAGAAAGAAAGAAAACGTAAATGAAAGAATTGGTTTGGGTGGCCCCCATTCCAAATGAACTAAAGAGAGGCATTTCATAATTGCATTTCCTTTTTTCCTTACTAAGTCTTTTTAGACTTACAGTTACTTGTGGTGTAGATGTAGGTACTGTATGTAGAGGAATGCTTGAACTAGGAGTAGCAAAAGATAAAGAACCAACAATAGCAAGCAGGGATGATGGGTTTGCACGCTCGAGGGATGCTCACGGCTGGCTAGACATAAAAAGGGTAAAAGAAAAACTGTTTTAATTAAGTTAAGTTGTAATAAATCGTATTTAAATGATTTGGTTTCTTTAATTGAATTTTATTCATGCTTCCACAACGTTTTACATTAATGGTTTTGATTTCACGCTTCCTCATAAGTTTTAATAAATGTGATTTTATATTGAGTTTTACGAAAGAGTTAGTAGCGATTCGGTTTGACGCACTCTGATTTACTTTCAAAAAGAAAATTCAAATTTTTACATATTTTAAAGGATTTACGAAAATCCGGGTCGTTACACAGAGAGCTCGGGAGTTAGGACATTCTCGGCTTAGACATTTTCTTTCGCCATTTCTTCAATTTTGGCGAGTAATGTGTGAGCTAGTTTTATTCCAAATTTTGTCATTGTCTTCTATTGTGTTCTGTTTTCCTAGTGATGGAAATTCTGATGATATGCCATGTTCCCGCTATGGTTTTTACCAAATGGATTTCAATTTCGTCTATGTTTGGCTGCTGTTTAAAAAGTGGGGTTTGTGAAAAAATAAATTACTTGTTGTTTGGTTAAGAAACTCCTGATGAGTTATGTCTTGACGAAAACTATTTTGGGTTTTTGTTTTTGATGGAAATGTCGAATGCTAGAATTCAATTTGATTTCTGTTATGGATTCCTGTTTTGGAGAGAGGGTTACAGTTCTGTTGGGTTTGTGCTAGAATGGTTGCTCTACTCATTGGGTTTGTGGTTCTGTCATTCTCGTCTACTGTGTTGATAGCTAATGTTAGGCATTCATGTTATGGATGGTAGTCTGTTAAGTGGACTTTGTTCTATTTTTCAGTTACTGCTTTGATAAAATTTGTTGAGGATAGTGTTTTGTTGGTTGTGGTTGCTCCATGCTCTCTGTTTGTTGGTTTCTGCCAATTAGACATCGTTGATAAATGTTGCCCTGGATAGATGTCATTTTGAATTTTGTTCCATTGTTTGAGCTTTATTTTTCATTCTACGTTCCTTGGTTACTGCTAGATAAACTTATAGTTGAATATATATATATATATATATGCTCGGTTGTTTTAGTATATGTTCTGCCCAAGAGTTGTTTTTGAGAAATGTCATTTTGCTAATTTAGGTATGTTCCTTGGTTTGGTTTCTACCGAGAGAAATTGTTGTCACCTATTGCTCCATCTATTTGGGTTTATGTTCTGCATTTTAATTACTGCTTCCTAGATGAAAATGGTTGTTTATGCTCGGGTGATTTGGGTTAGTTCTATTTTGACAGATACTGTTGGGAGATTGTTCTATTGATTAAAGTCACATTCTTGATTTTGGTTATTGCTTGATAAACACGGTTGGATGCTCTGTTGGTCATGTTGAGTGAGCTAAAATAGAAAATGGTGGGTTGCGGTTTAAAGTTGCATGAAGATGGACGTTAGGCTTAATCTTATGTATATGTGTATTCCTAGATTTGGTTTACGATATAGGACTCATGGTTGTCCCTTGAAACCGCCTTGAATTCTAGTCTTGTTTACGATTTGGGAGATTTCTTTAATTTCGGAAGAGGAGTCCTCGCTATCATCTCATGGGCCTTGAAAGCTTTCTTCTTTGAGGCTCTAGGCTTCTTCCTTGCCTTGGGGCTTCTTTCTTTGAAGGCATTTGTTTAATCTCCAGGTGAGGAGCTTCAATTCCTTATCATCATCTTCCTCTTCACTTTCTTCCCCGGAATCGTCTTTGGTGCTTGTGGAGGCTATGAATGATATAGTCTTTAGGAGAATTCCCTTCTCCTCCTTGTGGCTCATCATCGTAATTTCATGTGTCATTAAGGATCCGATGAGCTCCTCCATTTTCATGGCTTTTAAATCATGCGCTTCTTGAATGGCGATTACCTTGGGTTGCCATGATCTTGGTAGACACCTAAGGATTTTTCTTACCAACTCTTCGTTGGGATATACTCTACTAAGCACTTTCAAACCATTAGTAATGTTAGTAAAACGAGTAAACATAGAACTAATGGTTTCATCCTTATCCATACAAAATAATTCATATTCATGGATAAACATACTCATTTTAGTTTCTTTCACTTGATTAGTGCCTTCATGCGCAATCTCAAGCAATTTTCAAATATCATAGGCATTAACACAACTTTGTACCCTATTGAATTCATTCATATTTAAAGCACAATATAAAATATTTATTGTTTTAGCATATAAGCTCAACTTACGAAAATCACTCTCATTATATTCATCATCTAGTTTTGGAACACTAATGTCGTTTTCAAATTTAAGCGGAATGAAAGGCCCATTAATGACAATTTTCCAAATTTCATAATCTATAGATTGAATATAAATTTTCATCCTAGCCTTCCAATATGTAAAATTACTACAGTAAAAAAATGGAGGCACAAGAGTGGATTGCCCTTCATTATGCATATTAAAAGCCATTATAACTTATATACTTAGTAGATGCCATCCAAGATATTCAAACAATCCAAGAATCAATAGATAATCCAATAGATAAAATTTAACCAAAATTGTATCACAATGCACAATATAAGCGAAATCATACAAAAATTTTGATTTTCCTGCTTTGATACCACTTATAGGACCGTGTGCGCCTATAGAGAGGGGGGAGGGGAATTAGGCGTTATAATATTTTTGTACAATATTTGATTCTCTAAATCCCTATGTGAAAGAAAATGCAAACGGTGTTGTTTATGCGGTTTAGCAATCCCGCCTATGTCCACACTCCAAGAGTTCACTTGGAGATCCCTAAATGTCCAACCTCCCCGGTTGACAATGTTTGATTTACGGGTGTCAAACAAACTATACAATTGACTATTCTGGGGCATCACCATTTCCTTGACTATTACGAGGCATCACCCTTAGCTTGACTGTTACAGGGCATCACCCTAGTTTGACGAATTCGTAGGGAGTCACCCTTTACAATAAAGTACAAAGATTGCGGAATTGAAAACTCAATCTAAATCCTAATTCTCCCAATAATAACTCTCAAAATTATGAATGGGGAGAGTAGGTTACAAGCTCACTAAAAATGTATGAGAAGTTGAGTGTAAAATTTGGCAGAACTTCGCTACTTCTCTCGTTGGTTGCCAAGAGCTTCGTAGTGTCTTATATTTATAGACAGTGTCCGAGCAGTTGACCTTTTTTCCTTCTGGTTGACCCTTTTACTAGCCGTTGGAATTCTTCCTGTTAGATTTTGAGCGTTATGGCAATTTGCCATTTTTGCGGTTGACCGTCCTTTGTTGCTGATCATCCCGAGCAATATGTACATTTCACAGTTGACCGGCCAGTCGACCTTTTCCTTTGTTGCAGCTTCATTTGGTCGACCCTTTGTCCAGTTTAGACAACCTTCTACTTCTTTTTGTCATTATTGATTTTCCTAAGTCTCGAAACAATATGTATTCACTACATGGACTTAGATAGACATGTTAGCACACTTTAATATCCATATTGAGGTTATTTCCAATAAATATACATATAAATTTTATGAATAAACCATTAAGTACAATATCTATAAAAATATAATAAACAACTTATTAAATGAATTAAAACATTCATCATCAAAATAAACTAAGTCTAAGATGTTTAGGCTAACAGTAACAACACCAAATATTTCTTTTCCATTTCTTGTTGTCTTTCCCATTTCCTCTCTTTCGGTGTGTGATTTTGCAATAAAAATTTTACCAATAGGATTCATTTATGTCTAAGTCTCCCTTGATCTTAAAATCCAAAATCTAAATTGGTTTTTTCTCATAACTCAATGTTGGTCCAAATCTGATATGCTCTTGCATCATTACTTGAGGGGTCATGTGCATATTTCCTTAACATCCATACATAAAAAAATATTGTGAATTCTCCCATCTAGAATAGTAGACGAAGCTTATAAATCACTTTTTCTATTTTCTCTATAATAGAGCAAAATCCAATAAACCTCGAACTAAGTTTTTCTTCTTTTCTACTGAGTTTCATGATTCCTTTAAATGACGAAATCTTTAAAAAAATTTACTTTATCTTTCTCCTCAACTTTCTACTTCATCCGCCTAGAATTGATCATATACGTTCAACATGTTAAAAGCATGTTAAATTCTCATATACTTAAATCCTTAATCTCTCATAATCTAGGTAAGTAAAGATACATATTTTTTAACGTTTTATCTATTGGCTATACATCACAAAATATATTATTTAAATTATTTTCTTTAAATCTTTTTTATTATTTAAATTTAATATTTTACTTGGATACGAATGGTTAGACATTGATATAAGAACGTAGAAATATAAAATTTATAGATCATAATGTATGTAAGTATGAATGCACGAATATGATGGAATTGATGAAAAATATATTATGTAAACGAGATAACTGATGAAACCTTATGAGAGTGAAAAATTGCTAGTTTTTTGAAAACTTGAACATATGATAAGGTTGGAAAATGAGTTCTAATCAGTTTATAACTTTTAACCATGAAATATGATAATGTATGCAGATAATTCACTTATGCACATATTTTTATTTATTGAGTTTATCTCACAATTAGTTTTATGATGTAGGTGAATTTTTATTTGAGAAATAAATGGCATTGATCAAGAATATTCCAGAGGCAGAAGAGCATGTAAAGGAGTATGTTGTCAGGTCAGAAGGATAGATTAAATTTTCTATTTAGTTTTCATATTATTTTTAATAAATAAATAAATTTCGCTATAATTTTTAAGGATATTGCATAGTTAAATTTTTTTAAAAAATTCAAATTGACATTTTAATTAATAAAGTTTTTAGGGTTATTTCATATTTATTTTCGTTAGCAAATGAAATTTTAACTCTATTTAGTATTTTAATGTTGTTGTTTGATGTAAATATTTTATTAAATGAAGTTTATTTAATGATTTAATTAACAATAAATTAAATAGACATTTCCTAATAATTATTATTCAATTTTTCCGCTTAATTAATAATTTTAACGTTTTTGAAGATTTACAAGTTTTTAATTAGGGTTTACAACGACCTAATCAAACCTAATTTCTTAATCGATTTGGAAAAAATTTAAAGGGTTTGATATTTGGGAAAAAATGAACCCTTGGGTCGTTACGAAAACCATGTCAAAAGAATGGACAAAAAAGTTTACAAATTTGGTTTAAAACGTATGTTGTAGCACATGTAGAAACATTGCATAGGCGCTACAGTGTCCAGACAGGTCAGTTTCTTCCTCAAATGCCTTGGATGAGAATCTAAGTGCACAGAAGGAGCGTCGTAGTGTTAAGCTACTGTTTTATAGGTATTTTTCACCCAAACCTAGTGCTAGAGCATCTAGAATGAGCGTTGTAGCGCCAAAATATTGTTTTCATGATTTCAATTTGTTTTCTCCATAAAAAACACTATAATTCACCAAAAGCATCTAAAATTCCACCTTTCCTTCCACGAATTTAATCTTAAACCAACTATAAACAATAATCAATAAGTTTCATACTGTAGCAGCTTGCCCTATGAAGGCCATGAATGGTCCAAGTGTGGATCTTGCCCATATTAGTGAGGGTGCACAATCTTATATCACTTTGGGAAAGCGGAAAATACATAGTTTATAAGTTGAATTCTCCTCCTTACCTAGTACAAGCGTTTTGGGCTAACCCCATGAACAAAACTATTGGGACATTGGCCAAAAGCGGACAATATTGTACTTGGAGAATTAGGGGACCTTACAAATGGTATCATAGCCAAATCCCAACCAGAAGTGTGGCCGACAAAGACGTCGGGTTCCCAAGAGGGAGAGATTGTGGCAACCCACCCTGTGAAGCCAGAAACGGCCCAAGTGTGGGTCCGACCCATATCAATGGGGATATATAATCTCATATCACTTGGGAGAGTGGGAAATATATAGTTTATAAGTAGAGTTCTCCTCCCTACCTAGTACAACGTATTTTTGGTTAACCCTAAAAATAAAACTGTGCAGCCTTTGACTCAAAGCGGATAATATTATACTAGAAACACAGGGGGACGTTACACATACATAAATCTCTCCCTAAATCGTACAAAACCAATCAGGTTCAGCAAATCTATAGGGTTAGACTTCTTACCTCTAACTTCTCCTTCTTGATTTCTCCCTTAAGAGATATTTTTACCTTTGGCATCCTCTTTTAACTAAGAACACATGTGCACTTTAGACTTCAAGGGCAAAAACCTTCTTCTTTTTCCTCGTTTTTTTTTTTCTCTTCTCCCTCTTTCTTCATATAAAACATGACGATAGTGTTTCCAACAGTTTCTCTCCTTGATTTTATCTAACCGGAGAACTAAATGAAAATTTTAAAGAATGAAATAACCATTTTGCCGATTTTGTCTTCTTAAAATGACATTTTTGACCTTCTATTTATATAGTTGCAAAATAACCTTAATTAATTATGTTTTAAGTAAAATTAGCTTAAATTAAATGATTTGGATAAATCTTAAGTCAATTGCTATGATTAATAAACTTTAATTATATTTTAATCAAATAATTAGTCAATTGATAATTTTTATTCTTGAACATGGTAAATCATGTGAAACGGAGTTCATATGACATGCTTCACGCTCTTCAATTCCGCCTTAAGTATCTAATATTAATCACCCAAAATTAAAAGTTCTAATTCGACTATTTTTTAGTTAATTTTAAACATGCATAACTTTTTATCTCATATTCAATTGACTTAATTATAAAGTCAACTTCTAGCTTAAGATGTCTAGATTATGACTTTAAAATGGTTTGGGATTTGAGTGCGATAACCTCTTCAATTAGCCTCAAACAGCGTTTATGCTCATAAAAAATATTTCTATAACTTTTGTGCAAAAATTAATATATTTCCGTGCACATTTTTGATTGATTTAGTTTCACCACTGTTTCATAGCTTTAAGTATTTACTATTATGTTTATTTTTTTGTTTGGAATTATATTTTCAACTGGTTGGTCAATTGGTCCGAACCTAAGTCTGGCTTTTGTGGGGCTGCCCAGGCCCTGCGTCCACATAGTTATGTCCCCAAAAACTAATGCAGATAAAATTTGAAGAAGCTGCAAACGTTGTTAGTGGGTTGGAGCTTCTCTTTAGTTCCCATCAACTTCAACATTAGTGTTTGTTGGCCTAAAACCAGTAGACCTTCCTGCAATTGTAAACAGCATAATTGCACGGCACAGAACGCCATTAATACGGAGCTGTCTTCACATTTAAAGACGGAACAGTAGGCTTGGCGTTATCTGAGACACCCATTGGATGCTCATTCTGTGGCGCATTTTATCAAACGATTGGAAGACATAACAGCAGAGCAGATCCTGCTGCAAAGATGATGAAAATATTTAAAATTTAGAATTACAGAGGAGACTCTAATTATGTACTTCACGCATGGAATGTGTGCAGGCCTGTCAAGTCCACGCAATCATAAAAGCTGTTCTCTCCCAAACATAATACGTTCATGGAAGACTGGGGTGGACCCCCTCCAAATTTCCATCTCCGCTTCTGAATTTTCAGTTTTTCAGGCACACCCATTTCTTCTTCTTCTTCTTCTTCCCCAAGATTCAATTTGCAAGCTGATTTTCAGGGATATGAGCTTCTAAAAGATGACTTTTACTTTGAGCATGTGATATTATCAGACCTTTCTGGGTTGATTGTTCAATAATTGAGGTAAATAATCAACACCCACTTTTTTGAATTATTTCCTAGATTCGGGAACGTAGAGTCAGCTCGTGATGATTTATTGTATTGTATTAAATGAAATGGAGACGACAGACCATCCCAGTTGGCCGACAGTGACTTCCGCTGTCTGCCGAGGAAGATACGGAGCCGTTAAATTTCAGAACTACTCAAACTTAGTTCATGGTCAGTGACTAAATCTGACACTGGTTCTCGGTTTATCCGAGTAATTTGGTCAAAAGAAGACAACACTAGTTCTTCCTTTTGATTAAATAATGAACACAAAAAACATAAACAAAGATTTCCACGACCAAATCATAAGATTTTGTCGACAAATTTCGACACCCTCCTTCACTTTAACCTTTAATGGTGGATGATCCAACTGTACCCATCTAAATTCAAATGCCCTTTAGTTGAAATTGTGGATAGTAAAAGACAAATCGGAGAACTCTGCATTGCAATTTATGATATCAAGTCTATTGACCCGGATAAAATGCCACCCATCTCTGCCTATAGTCTTCCAAACCCACAATTTCTGTTAAACAATTCTCCTAAAATGGGAATACATGTGCAGAGATGGTAGGCAATTTAACTTGATAAGATGGATAATTTATAGACAACTTACGAGACTTAGTATCAGACGACAGGGACTACCGAGGAATGCTGAGAAAATCTACAGCTACTGTTTTATTATTAACCTTTCGCAGAAGCTGCTCCTCAGCCCTGAGTTTCTTGGACAACGGCTCCGGTGATGATGAAACAGATGATGAAGCTGCAGACCAGGAGTCGTTTGAACAATCTGAGCTGAGAGATAAGTCTACTACTCCAATCGGACTGCCCGGAGACGAACCACATTTACGTTTGTTTGATTTTTCTCCATGGTCCTCCGATGATGATTCCAAGATGAGCGCATAACAATCATCTACCTTCTCCTGTTGAGGGTTTGGACAAAAAGTTGCCAAAATAAACTCGTCTTTCTGAGAGATTTTGAAAGCAATGTGAGAAGGGAAAAGGAAGAACCTTCTTGATTCCAATAATACCCAGAAGCTGGTTTTGAAATTGCAGCCCAAGACGTGGTTCTATACAATTGATAACGTAAAGTATTGTAGCAGTAGCAATAACAGATGGAAGATAAGACGTAAGCCTTGAATCTGACAATGGTAAACCACAAACAAGCAAAGGATGAAGAACTATATACGAGAAAGATCGTGTTTTCCTAATTTGCTATCAGATTAGGGAGATATTTCTGAAAATCTTACCTAAAATGACACAGAGAAGTGTTCG
This sequence comes from Begonia loranthoides, assembly GCA_022433065.1. Lineage (NCBI taxonomy): Eukaryota > Viridiplantae > Streptophyta > Magnoliopsida > Cucurbitales > Begoniaceae > Begonia > Begonia loranthoides. Next base: position 28,497,896 of record CM039484.1, read on the forward strand.
CTCGCATCTCCTGAGAAATTCACAACACAGATAGGTTCTCAACCCGAGCCTTCTAGTAATATAATCCAAAAAAGAAAGTGGGTTTACAGGATTCATCCTCCATTGAAGGGTGGAGAGGACAAGAATCTCCATTCTCTTAATCGTCTTGGCTTCAAACACAAATCTACTCGCCTCCACCTGCAAAAATACCAGAAGAACTTCCATCAACAGAGAGAACGAAGAATGGGGCTGGAAAAAATAAAGCTTTTTTATTCAGAACACTTACTTGCAGGTCCAGTAGAAGAGGGACTTGGGTTTCTTCAACCTTTGCAGCCAGAGAAATGCAAGCCACAGCAACAAGCTGGGCCATCCATGGACTCTCTCTCTGCCGTTGGAAGCAAGAGAGAAATCTATCGAAATAATCAACAGCTAGAACAGCTGTGAGGGCAGAAAACGAGAAGCGAGCGTTGACCTTCAGCATCCACTCCACAGCCTCTCTCCGCGCGCCAGCCAGTTGTGGGTTTTCCAGCAAGGACGTATGGAGTCGATTGGGCAGTTCCTTCGAGAGTAGCGAGAACAGCTCATCATCATCCCAAAACAAATCCTGCACTGAAAGAGTAAGAGGGTTTCGACTATTGCATCCATACTCAACAATGTCTTCTCCTTCTTCTTCACCTCTATCTTCCCCTTCCCATTGCTCTTCTGAACAATACAGAGCATCCAGAAGAGAAGAAGGATAATCTTGCTGAGAAACGGCGTTATATCTCTGCGCCATCGTCTTTGAAGAAGAGAGACGGGTTTGCAGCTCATAAATTCATCAAAGATTCAACAAGTTTGGGGAAGAAAGATCCAGCCTCAACCATTTCTCCTACATTCTCTTTTCCACTGTGCGCAGAGGCTGTACTATACGATAAAGATTGCGCCTTTCCAGTCCCTTGTATGCGAGAGCCTGCAGAGCTTAAAATCAAACACAGGACATTAATCAAGAACTTTGAGTCGACACGTGACACTTGTACCTAGTAAGAGGCCCACCCAACGAGTGGTCCCAAAGAACCAACCAATGGATCATCCCATCATACATACAACAACATCAAAGATGCATCTTGAGCCTTCTGATTGAAAACAATTTTGATATACACCCAAAAGCATAGAGAAATAAAAAGAATGTCGTGTATGGAAGGACCACACATTAGAAGATCCTTGTCACATTCTCGGAATGGCATTCTATCAGACTTAGTCTGTTTGACCACCTAATCAACAATAGAATAAAAATGTCATTCTGAAAGATCAAGCATGTAATTAACAAAAGAGGATAAGCAATGCACTAAATTTTTAAAAAAATTTACCGATAATTAAAATCTCAAAACCATAAATAAAGAATTACGTGTAATCACATTTTTTCGTTAATATTGACATATCTTAATACTAAACGTTGTTGACTCTTAAAATTAATGGATGTTCCCTAACATCTACGGATTTCCATCAATGCTAAATGACGTTGTAAGTAGAAAGACTGTTGTTAGTAGAAGGACGTCCATCATAAGTGGAGGGACGCCCATTTTAAGTCGAGGGATGCCTGTTGTAGAACGAGGGACGTCCGTCTTAAGTTCAAGGATGTCTGTTATGGAACGAGAAATATCAGTCCTAAGTCAAGCGAGTCTACTGCCATTAAAAAAAATGTATATCTTGTAAGTGACCCTCTTTAACATAATGTCAACCAGCGTGTTTGCAGGATGTTCATCCTTGTTGAGGGACATTTGTCCCTTGATTCAATGAGCATGACTCTTTGTTTGCAGTGCCCCTCCTCCCATTCTAGACGTTCAGTTTCATTGAAGTACGATCGCGAAAATACCCCTTAGAAATACTAGTGGTATCAGAGCCTGGTTCGCACCAGAGGGGAGGAATAGTAAAAATACTGTAGCATCGTATAGAAACACTGTAGCAAGTAACCAATCATGGACTATACACTTATTATTGTAATAGTCGTACCTTTAATAATGTTATTATTTCTAGTCATTTTATTTTTCTGTATTGCTGAATGCTATCAAGAGGAACCAATAAATACTCACAGAACACTAAACCATGCTCCACCAACTTCTCTTGACCAATATATACATAATATTGAAATATAATTAATCACACTTATAATTTTATTTTTGTGTATTGAAGAATGTTAGAGAGAGAAACCAATGTTTAGGATAAGATACGCAAATGCACCACCTACTGGATTACCTGATAATTAAGCATAACCTTACCAAGCAAGATCACCATGAATAACATCGACAACGTCGAAAAGTTACAAGTTAGTAATTTACACATTAGAACCTTAACTACAGAATTAAGTAGTTTACCAGGAATACCCTTTCAAGAAAAAATGATTATTCTACCAAAAAACTTACCTATGGGAACCCATTACGCTATAGGAAGTAAACACTCCCAACCAGATACACCAGACAATTCCAAAATTAAAGCCCTTTTAAATAACATCATGGAAATTTTATCTTATATTATCATTCATCATAATACAGACGATTTACAAGACATACAGAGTAATGTAGTTAATACTAATGAATTCCTAACAAAATATTATTATAAACTTAAATCAAAAATCAAAGATACTCATGATATCGTAATAGAAAATCAGTGCAAATTAATTAAGATAGAAAAAGAAATTATGAACCTAAATGGAAAAATACATGACACGCAAATAATGATTGCTGATTTAGAAAATTATTTAAGAAAAACGTTAGGATGAATAGTAGTCTAGTTGAATTAATAAAACACATAGAAATAAATATAAATGAGAAAATTGATAAAATTAAACAACAAAATTACGAAATACAACGAATTATAGAACTAAATAGTCATAAAAAAATTATAAAGAACTAACAAAAGCAAAAAATATAATGCTACAACTGGTCGATAAATTCTTAAAAGATCCAGAAAAATATAATCAATCTATTAATTATGGAAAAGACATAGTAGATATAATTACTAATCTTCAACAAATTATAGTTAAACAAGAACAACAAAGGTTAATCACTATCGAAGACCTAGAACATATCAGCTTAGAAATAAGGATAAGACCAAAACTAACAATTCAACCACCGCCTAGGATATGATGGAAAATTTAGAAGAACAGATTGCTAAACTTACTAGACTATTTTCTGAACTATATATACCCAAAGAAGACACACAAGAAAATTATTTACTGATGAACAGAGAAGCAGAAACAGACACTAATAAAATAGTTTACGATTATACTTCAGATGAAAATCCATATGAAAATTCATATAATCCTCATTATGTAAGACAAGAATTGCCTGAATCTAGTCGTCGTAATAAAAAACGAATGTATGAAGAAACGGAAGATGAAGATTTTAAACATTACATGAACAAACAAGAATATTATTATAATAATAAATGGACTAAGATACCCAATCAATATATTCCTAGGATTGAAAGTTTTTTAGGAAATCACATATTAAATATAGATTGTGTTGAAAATGAATATAAAGTATTAGAAGACTGGAAGAATAGAATTAACATTTTCATACAATTAAATCAAGAAATAAAAGATCTAACTCCTGAAGATTTATTTAATTACGTAACACATCAAACAACAGGTATAGTATACAACTACTTAACACATTTAAACCTTTCTGTAAAAGCAATATTATTAGAAACAGATTCAATTACTACATTTAAAAATATAACCCAATTATTAACCCAAGAATTCATAGGAAGATATCCCAAGGACACTGAAAAAACAGATGCTTTTGTCAAAAAAGCTTTTTGGCATTTAACAAATATGAAACTATGTGATTTCTGTTATTTAGAAAATTTTATCTGCGAATTCAGAGATATTTATTATCAATTAGATGATAAATATAAGAAATTAGCAGATGAAATATTTTATAATAAATTTCCATCCCAAGTTCATTTAGAATTAGAAGAAAATTATAATAAAGGACTTGAAACAGACGCTCTACTTAAATCCCTAGGAACTAGAATTGTAATATTAAGAGCATGGTTGCAACAAGCATGCAATACCGAAATAATTAAGAAACAAACTAAAATCAAGTTATGTTGCGAAAAAATCACAAATAGAATTGGAAAATACGGATGTAATGAGAAAAGAAAAAGGAAAAAATGGAGAAAAATTCCATATAACAAATATCAAAAAAGAAAAATAAAAAATCCTAGAAAATATTTTAGAAATAGACAACAATTTCGACAAAAGAAACGAACACAACCTGATAAGTTTTGCCCCAATAAAAAGAAAACTTGTACGTGTTGGTTATGTCACGAAGAAGGACACTATGCCAATAAATGTCCTAAAAGATTTCAAAATAACACAAAAACTCAAACTCTTAAATTGGCTTATGAAATTGGTTACGATCCTATTGAAGATTCTGACATTTGCTCTGACATTGATATTTATGCTTATGAATCCGACTATTCATCCACAAGTATTGAGTAAACAATTACGTCTTAAAAATCCAAATGCCACATTTATTAAGATTATTATTCAAAATAAAAATTATTTCGCTTATATTGACACGGGATCAACCATGTGTTTTGCTAAAAGACACGTTTTACCAACATGGAATAAATTATCAAATCCACTTAAAATTATAGTTGTCGATAAATCTGTTAATCCTATATGGTATGTTAATTTTTATATTCCTATTATTATTGAAGGCTATTCTTTTATTGCCAAAACCATATATCTGCATGACTCTGGCATCGATATTATTTTAGGAAATAATTTTTTGAAACTATATCATCCCTTTATTCAACGACTTCACACTATTTCTCTTACTTTTCCGGGGGGAGAAGATACTAAACCTTCTCAAATCACTACCAAAATAGTCACTCCTACTGAAGTAGTTAAAAGTATTGGTCATGAAGTTTTACATATCATTAACTTTTTATATACTACACGACAAATTCTAGAACACAAATTACAAGAAGTTTGTAGTGAGAATCCTCTTGATGAAAATAAAAATACTAATAAGGAAGAAATTATTATTAAGCTGAAAGATCCTTTAGCTGAAATAAATGTTCCTAATCGAATTCCATATAGTATTAGAGATGTACAAGAATTTCAACAAGAATGTAAAAATTTACTAGAACTAGGAATTATAAGAGAAAGCGTGAGTCCTGATAGTGCTCCGGCCTTTTATGTAGAAAATAAAAATGAAATCAAAAGAGGAAAATGAAGAATGGTAATCAATTACAAACAATTAAATGATGCGACTATAGGAGATAGCTATAAATTGCCAAGAAAGGATTATATATTAGAAAAACTCAAAGGAAATAATATATTCAATACATTAGCTGCTAAATCAGGATACTGGCAACTTAGACTAAGTGAAGACACTAAACCCTTAACAGCCTTTAGCTGTCCTCCACAGAAACAATATGAATGGAACGTGTTACCATTCGGCCTAAAACAAGCACTATCTATCTATCAACGATTTATGGATCATAATTTAGACAAATTAGAAGATATATGTCTAGCTTACATTGATGATATTATTATTTTTACATCAGGAAATGAACAGGATCATATTAGTGCAGTATTAAAAGTATTACAAAGATGCAAAGAAAAAGGACTGGTTATTAGCAGAATCTACAAATGAAATCTACAATCAAAACTCTGCAGGAACAGCAAAAGATGAAGGAAAAAAAATATTAAAATTTCGACAGCAGCTACAAGAAGTACAAACTTTTATTAGATTCTGCAGTAGCAGAAAAAGAAGCAATTGGTACTTCAATTAAAACATTATCATCTTGCTTATTATCCTCATCGACTCAACATAAAGCAATATCGTCAACTCAACACAAGACAGCTAATACCATCAACATGGATACATCATCATGGGCTGAGCAAGTTGAAAAAGAAACAGACATACTCTCTCAAGGACCGAATATTGACACCATTATAACGTCAAGTACAGCAAAAAAAAAATGGTACGTCATATTCAATGGATCATTTAAAGGAATATATAATGATTGGAGTATAGCAGCTCAATATATTCATGGAAAAAGTGTCATTCATAGATCCTATAAAACCAAGGAAGAAGCACAAAAAGCTTTTGCTGAATCATACAAAGCAGTAATTCAACAAGAACCAGAAAGACCGAAACAAGATATTATAGCAAAAAGAATGGCTGTTCTTGGACGAATTCCTACAACCAAAGAAAGGGAGAAGTTGAAGGAATTAACATTAGAAAAATTTCAGTAGTATTGGAATATAATCATCAATTACACAGATTTACACACGACGATGAATTTTTACCCTAAAGTTCGCAGTCCATGCCCAAAGGTAATCTTCTTGTCAGGCGCCTCTCCTATTATGCTTTTTGATTACTTCCAGCATGGATTAGTAGATACCATCTATTCCAACAGTATGAAAGATTTCGAAGAGTTTCCCATCAGAATAAAACAAGTTATTAGAGTGTATTTTGATAAATTTGCCAAAGGACGAGAAATAAACCTCAGAATACATTCTTCCTATCCATTATTCAAAGACGAGACTGGTGAAGTTATTATTCCCTCATTAGCTATAATTAATATGGGCATTTCCAACATGGATTATCCTTCGAGAGACATGTATGAAGATTATATTATTCCTGACGACATGGAGGCAAAATTACTAGCAGAAGTATTTTTTCAAAGCCAACGAATTACATCAGAAAGCACTACCAAAATTAATTACGTGAGTCCTACAATATTATTATATTCATATGGAAACTATGTTATTTCTGAGAATGACTTAAGAGCTATAGCTACATTTGAGCAACAATTTTATAATCTGGATGGACCACTACAATCATTATCAGAACGAGTTCAGAAACAGTTGTACACTATGATTCGAGTTAATGATCTTCATGAATGCATCCAGTGTACTATACTCAAACTCAAGGATAGTAAACCTAGCAGCAGACCCAGCAGCAGAGGAAGTAACTCAGATTAAACAAACATAGATCAAAAAATAGACCAAAAGAAAGAATCACATGGCTACAATATCACAAGAATTATCATCAGAAGAAATCTCGAAGACAATCACCAGAAGACAAGCAATAATGTAAACTTTAATTATTAAAGTTTGCAATAGTATGTAAATTATTGTACTTTTGTTTGTTTGTGTTTGCTTTATGTCTTAATCGTGTAAAAAGAAAGTTGTAATTCAGGGAATATATTCCCTACAACTTTCCTTTAGTCATATCAAATAGAGTCAGGGAATCTATTCCCTTAGCTTTATGTCAATATAAATAGCAAGTGTGTCGAGGAATATATTCCTCTATGATTTATGGGTTTGTAAGGAGGCCAACCCTCTCCTATAAATAAGTGTGTTCTCTTTCGAGAATACACAGAGTGTTATGGAAGAACATTTGGTATAAGTCTTTTTGATACTCTCACGATCCTTGAGGTAATACTCTAGAGGGGTCATTCTCATCATATTATCAAGACTACTAGCAGATTATCAATCCACGATTATCAATCCAAGAAATATATCAGGTATATTTTCTTTATGTCCGATTATTCATCTTCTAGTAATAATATTAATAATAACATAATCGAATCATATGAAGAAGAAACAAATTTAAGATACATGTGTAACAATATTATTGATTTACAAAAAATAAGAAAGAGCGAATTATCATTAACCAAGAAACATAATTTTGACATATCGTTTTTTGAACTACTAAAACATAGATTATCTCGAAAGAATATTATTAAATATGGAATAATGGTAGGAGAAGCAGCAATTCCTATTAAATATACTCAAGGAGACATTATTATTCCTATTATTAATAAAAATCAAATCTATGAAAGAATAAAGAAAATGGAATCATCTGAACGACAAAAAATATCATATATTCACTGTAGTACTATTTAATTATGATTTAAAAGTACTTTTATGGAAGGAATTAATTCTCCTCTAGAACTATAAATAAGAGACGATAGATTAATAAACAATAGAGATTGTATTATTGCAAAAGGACAAGGAAATCTTTCACAAGGAAAAATAATGTTCAACATAAATATTCAATTAGGATTAAGTTTACAAGATCAAGATTTAAGTAGATCCATCACATTACGATACGAACTTAAAAGAGACAATTTTATGAAAAGTAACAATCGTCCTTTTACTATAACCTATCAAATTAACTACGCTTTAACAAACAGTCATCACAGCTTAGCATTTAAACGAGATGAAAGAATATTTATAGATGAATTATTCAAACCAGTATTAAAATTAAAAATACCTTCACAATTACTTCTACATAAATCCGAACCAAAATACATTACAGATGACAGAAAACAACTAAGATGTAAATCATTTTCAGAAACAAGTAAATTTGTGCCCTATGAATTTCCTAGACTATCGCTCGTATCACCACCACTACATATTAAAGAATCCATTCCTTTAGTCTCACGATCACCTGAAAATGATAAAGAAGAACCACTATTAAAATCATTAAAAACTACTATTAGATCACTAAACACTAAAAGAAATTGAAAAATAAAATAAAATAAAATGTCCTTATATGGAGCTAAACTTGACTACGAAAGCATACAACAAATGGAAAATAATATATATCTAGCACAACTTCTAGATTATCTTATTTATTATTTTAATGAATATTTAGTAGATAATGATTATTTTGACTTATACCCAGATAATTAAAATAAAAATCCATACAAATTAAAATCTGAGAATAGTACAAGTAAAATATTATAATAACAAATATTTAAAATGTCGGAAGAAATATGCGACGTCATTATGGAAAAATTGGAATTCATTAATTTTCTTGATAAAAAAGAAGTAAAATCTTTTATTAATTATTTAGATAAATATCTAAAAGATTTCCCTCAAGAGCTAGATAATAGATTATTAGAAGAAAGTGATGCAACTCCTGAATCACAAGGATACTGTAGACAGGAACATCTAGCATTTGAACGATTTTTATACAGACTAAAACAAATATTACAACAACATTTACAAGAATGTCCAAATTCCATAGCAACCCATCAATTTAATCATCTAATTCCCCTAGATGACCCACAAAATAATCCACCAAACGATCGCGAAAATACCCCTTAGAAACACTAGTGGTATCAGAGCCTGGTTCGCACTAGGGGGGAGGAATAGGAAAAATACTGTAGCATCGTATAGAAACACTGTAGCAAGTAACCAATCATGGACTATACACTTATTAAGGTTATGCTTAATTCATGGTGATCTTGCTTAGTAAGGTTATGCTTAATTATCAGGTAATCCAGTAGGAGGTGCATTTGCGTATCTTATCCTAAACATTGGTTCCTCTCTCTAATATTCTTCAATACACAAAAATAAAATTATAAGTGTGATTAATTATATTTCAATATTATGTATATATTGGTCAATAGAAGTTGGTGGAGCATGGTTTAGTGTTCTGTGAGTATTTATTGGTTCCTCTAGATAGCATTCAGCAATACAGAAAAATAAAATGCCTAGAAATAATAGCATTATTAAAGGTACGACTATTACAATAATAAGTGTATAGTCCATGATTGGTTACTTGCTACAGTGTTTCTATACGATGCTACAGTATTTTTACTATTCCTCCCCCCTGGTGCGAACCAGGCTCTGATAGGTCTTGGACGTCCAGCATGGATAAGTCTTGGACGTCTTTCATCGTTAAGGGATGTTCGTTGTTGATTTGTTTGACGGTCTTTGACGTTAAGATGAATGTGTGTTTGACTGAATGTTTTTTTTTTTTTTAAATGCGATAATGGGTTTACGTTGTTTTTTTTATATATATAATTTAAAGTTTTAGTTATTCACCAAATTTTTTACCCTTAAAAAGTATAAGGTTTATTTTATTAATTTATCTTAAGAAAATAAAGACAGACCCCATGAAACTTACCAGCTCAACTGTAACACAACTGTAAATTAATGAGAGAGATGGATGGAATAGGCGTGGGGAGAGAGCACCCACACGAAACCCAATGCATAAAAATTACATTTGATGGAGTGAAGATAGACATAAAGTAAAAGAATTGAGTTTTGCCAACTCAACCAACCAAAAGAAAAGCCATAAATGATGCAGAGAAAGATAAAGAAATGAGCTGGCATCGGCAATGGCGTTTGCAGCCTGGTTTTGAGGGGACCTGAGGACTGAGGTTAACATCGATAAGATATTTGACGAAGGGTAATGGCATTATCCGGCAACTGTTGAGCACAAAGCAGACGTACAGGGATTTATGGATGTTTGCTGAGACTGAGAGGCCATCAGACTATTAAAAACTGGAGGGAAGGGAGGAGGAATGAGAGAGAGCATTGAATTTGCAGCCTTATTTAGCAGACCCAACTTCTTTTTCGTACGAAAAAAGTGCTCTTCTTTCTTTCTGCTCTCTTCCATGGAATCGCAGCAGCGTCAACTCGGTTGGATTTCTTTAAAATGGAAGACAAACAGATTGAACAATTAACTGCTCCTAACGTGTAGGCTTCACCTTCTGCTACGATGAGTAGCTTTCCCTATTATCTTTTCTCTTTAATTCGGCTTTACTTGCACAATATCCAAGAAATCTGGGGAAGGGTGTGTTTCGAGAGGACAAGATGGTTGGTAAACGGAAGTTGGAGAGGCAAGTCAATAATGAAACATGGTAAATGAAGAAGCTAGGATTGATACGGTGGTTACGACGGTGGCCGTGATTTTCCACCACCCGCAAGAGAGAACACTTCCAATCAACCATAACTTGTAACAACAACAGACTGATAAGGCAGTAACTTGTGGGTAGAATCATCAATTATATACTAAATTAGAACCAAACCAATTTAAAGAAAAAATGAAACCGAAAAACCAACCAAAAATTGAACCTCAATTTTTTGTTTGTCTTAGTTTGGTTTCAATTTTGGTTTTTCACTTCTAATTACTGATCGAAAAAATACTTTTGATTTTCTAAGAAAAGCGATATAATCTGAAATAAAGAGAAAAAAAAATGATTCTCATAGGAATTTTAAAACCAAATCAAAACCGAGTTTACAGCATGATTTTACAAATTGTACAACAAGACAAGTATGTTCAAATACAAACCAATATCCTATCGTATTTGTTAAAAAATAGACTAAATTTCACAACAAGAAACAAATTTTATACCAAAATTTCACACATTTTACAAAAAAAAATAGATTTCATTAATCTGTGCAAACTACAAATGGCTAAATGAGAATGAAAATCGAAACAACAAAACGTTAAATATATATTCGACGAACCTGTGTGAAGTTCACACTACGAACTACAACTATCCAAAGCGACGGAGTTGATTGCGAGTTAGGGCTGGTTGAAAAGGCGACAATGACAACAACAATGACGCCGATGATTGCGCTCGGTAGTTGACACTCGACGGAGAAACAGAACGATGAGGGGAGGTTGAAAAAGGCAACCTTTCATCTCTTCAAATGGCACATACAAGAGGCAAGAAAGGTCGAAGGAGTGAAGAGTTATCGGGTTTACTTTTACAGGAGGTAGGTTTATAGAAAAAAAAAATTGGAATTAACTCAGTGACTTAGGTTTAGTTTTATTTTTGGTTTGATTCGGTTTTTCTTAGTTTCTCTCACTTACAACCGATAACAAAACTGAAATGATTGGTTCAGTTATCCAATTCAAACCAAACTGATTTCCACCCCTAGTAACGTGTTATAAGTGGGTACTTATCTCGTCGTATGATATTGTCCGCTTTGAGTCCTCATTATACTTCATGGTTTCATTTTGGGGTCATGGTTCTATTTTTCTGACCCAAAATATGTTATACAAGTAAAAATGAATACCCAATAATGAACTAGTCATACAACCCTATTTCTTCAATTCAAAACATATTATACAAACACTTATAAGTCAGTCACACTTATATAAATCTCAATCTCACAGCCCTCCCAAATTCCAAATTCCAGGTGAGAATGTCATGACTGACAAACTCTATAAACCCATAATTCCTTTTTCATTACTTTCCAGCATCATTTTCGGTTTCTTCCTCAACATTCCGCAATCATAACCGTTCAGTTCATCTTTCCTTCCACCGTTCTGGTCAAAATCAGATTGTTCTTCGCTCTTTAATCTTTTCGGCTCTTATTCATTGGATTTCAAATGAAATACATCACCAGAAAAGCACTCTTTTATTGGAACTCACTAACTTACCGGTCCACATCCACGCATACCTGTCATCCTGTTTAGCTGCTGATGGGACCATCTCGGCCATCTTTGTTGACCAAGCCTCCACGTTTCTAAAAAATTAAAAAAAAAGACAACCTAACCATAATTATTGATTGTAGGTAACAAATTAACTATTATTTTTTTTATTAACAAATAAATTATTAAATTATAAAAAATTAATACTATTAATATTATTGTCATATTTACTGTTAAATGTGTTAGTATCACACCACAACGGTTTATGAAGAAATCGTCACAGCTTCATTGTTTAAAAAACAATACGACAAATTTCCTGAATCGCGGTGATTCATTTAGCAAATTACAGTGGTGTGAGGATAATTGCTGCAGTGTCATAAGACACCACCGCAGTTTCTAGTCACACCGTTGCGGCTTCATAAGACACTGTTGCGGTTTATCGTTACACCACTGTGGTGTATTGTCACACCACTGCAATTTAATTCGTGTTTCATTCAACAATTTCAGAAATAGACTTCACAGATTCAAGCAAATTGAAAAGCGTCGCTAATTTTACAGTTTCATAATAATCAATTCTTATTTCATCATCATACAACCAAATTATCAATTATATTACAAACATATCATGTACATATGTATTACAACTGCAAGCCAATTTACAAAATTCTATTACAACCAATTTTCCAAATTCCTCTTTGCATGTTTGCTCACTCAATCTCATTTCCAAATTGAAACGAGTTGCTAATTTTACAGTTTCATAAAAATCAATTTTCATTTCATCATCAACAACAAAATTTCCATTACAAATATATCATGTATATATGCATTACAACTACACGCCAATTTACAAAATTCTATTACAACCAATTTTCCAAATTCCTCCTTGCACGTTTGCTAACTCAAATTCTATTGGATGAACTTGTCGTGATGCACAACTGATGCTCCGCTTGATACCAAACATGATGACTTTCCATCTTTCTCGAGCAAGTGTGACACTTTATTTGAAATGTCTTTTCACCTTACATTTCACCGAGCCCGCACCCCTTAACCGATGCTTCGGCAAGTTGAGCGCGAACCACAAAGTCATCGGCGATCCTGGAACTAGAAGCATGGCTGGAGTAGAGCTCAATGGCGATATTTTGAGGGTTAACTACTACGATTTTCGTCTTCGATATTTTGGGAGGCTAGGTTTAGACCATTGTGGGTACAGTTGCAGAATTTTGAGTGCTCTGAGGCGCTCCATTGTATGCGACCAGCTCAAAGTACTCTTAGTCCTGCAATTGTCTGATAATGGTCGAAACCTAGCCTCCCAAAAAATCGAAGACGATAACTGTGGTACTTAACCCTCACAATATCGTCGTTGAGCTTTACTCAAACATGCATCCACTTCAGCATCGCTGAAGATTCCGTGGTTTGCAATGAACTCATCGAAGCATCGATGCGATTCTTATATACTAGAGTTTTGAGAACGTAAAACGAAGCACGATAAACCGCTGTGGTGTCACCTGAAGCCGTAACGGTGTAACTAGAAACTGCAACAGTGACTAGAAACTGCAACGATGCCATTTAGTAAACCACAACAGTGTGACTAGACATTGCAGCGGTTCAGAAAAATTGTTGTGCTAGCGATATCAATTCTCTATAGTTTACTAGTTTGTTTATTAAGAAAAAACACAGGGGAAGGTTGCCTTGTCACCAACAATGAAGGTGATGCTTTGTCATTTTCTCATAAAAAAATCACACGGAAGAGAGAGACAATTTCATCAGCTAATCGTAGGGGTGGGCAGGAACCGACCGGAACAGAGAACCGAACCTGGAACCGAACTCGGTTCCGGATCCGGTTCTGCAAATTGGGTGATAATCGGTTCTCGGTTCTTTGGTAATTATCGGTTCTGGTCCTCGGGTATTGGGAGAAGAACCGAGAACCGATTATCACTTACTTTCCCCCATTTTCTGTAACCCTAACCCGCATCCCAAACGACAAATCCCCAATTTTCTGCAACATGTTGGAAGGAACCGAGAAGAAGGCGACGACGACAGAGAAGTTGAGAGCCTGCGACGACTGACGAGCACCGATTAAGAGAAGCTGAGAAGAATGCAACCTGACGACGACGACGACGACTACGAAGGTGCGACCTGACGACGAGCCTGAGAAGAAGGCGACCTGACGGCGACGATGACTACGAAGGTGCGTGCGACAACAACAGAGAAGCTGCGACGACGAGTTGACGACAGAGAAGCTGCGAGCCTGCGAGGACCGACGAGCATTGCGAGGAAAACAGGCTCATGCTCGGATGATTTTGTCAGGGTTCGATCCGACTGTCTTCGTTGCCAATTGTTTGATCCAGTTGTACGTCAAGTGTTTTGCTTTGGGTGAAGCACATAAGGTGTTCGAAAAAATGCCTCAAAGGGATGTTGTTTCTTGGAATACTATGATTTTCGGCTACGCTGGAGCTGAGAAGATGGAAATTTCTCAGTCATTTTTCGACTCGATGAACTACAGAGAGGCAGTAAAACAGCAAGGGGAGGAACCGAGAATCGTCGGCTCCTGACCCAGAACCGACTTCGGTTCTGGTTTTGGTTCCATTGCCTATCGGTTCTGGGTTCAGTGCCGAGAAGTCGGAACCGAGAACCGACAAATCGGTTCCGGACGATCTGGAACCGGAACTGAACCGAACCTGAATTGCCCACCCCTACCTAATAGTTAGTAGCAAGCACAGTGTAGTGATGGCCCACATTAATAGTCATCCAGCTGTGCCAATGTCCAGAAGTAATGATGGGTTGTCCGCATAATTTCAGCGCAAGTCTCTGTAAATTAATTATAACCACTCAAAAACAGGAAGTAATTTCTGAATTGCAAAGTTCTTCATCCATTATCACAATGAATGCTCGACAAGGAACTTGACCTTTCATACGAGTGTACGAAGCCTGCCAGTTCTCTCTATGGGGTTGTCCCCTCCCCTAATCATAGCACACATAATAATATTCATATTATGTGAGCCACAATTTACATAAATGCACGCTCGTACTCACCTGGAGAATTCAGAACGAGTTCAATATTTCAATGGGGAAGGCATCCATCACTAACTGGTTGGATTCTCTGATATTTCATGTTGACAACCAGAGTAGAAAATGTAAAAGTAATGGACTTCCGAAGTTCCTAACAATCAGATCAAAAGTTCAATTGCAATTCAATTTGGCATAGTATTAATGACAACCCCAAATCTGAAACGGCTAAGCTGGGATCAGGGAACCTATTATGCTGCCAACTATATTGTCCTCCATTTTTACAAATTCAAAAGTGCTGCTTAAGAAATATCTACATCATAAATCATAGCGTACAAAACCACCAATAGCTTCACAATTCAGAAGCGGCAACCAAAATATACATTCCCATCTCAGATGAAAACAAAACTGGTATATGACACCCAAAAACAATGGGGGCGAGAAACCTTTGACAACTGCCACATTTGAAATGCTCCTGAATAAATCTTTCGGCAAAGGATGGGTACTTATCTCGCATGTATGCTCGAAGACACTTCTGATAGGAGAAGCCAATCCTTCCAACATCAGTTCTAAACTGGGGATGCCTATCAACCTTGAATCAGAAAGTTGAATAGCGTATCTGTTCAGAGAACTGGATAACAAGAAACTACTTTGTGCAAAACAGTCACCAGAACCTCAGACTCTTGACAAAAACAGATTATTCACTATTAATGACTCCTTTAAAGATTATAAGTGGCACAAAAATCATTAATCAATTCTCCCATACAACTTAATAACTTAGCATCACTTTGAAATAAAAATAAAGGAAAAAATTAATAGAAGAAATGACAATTTCAGATGCCGAATGCTTAAAGTGCAGCTGCATAGCAGGCACAAATGTGGGAACATAAGTACAAGACTGAACAAAGAAAATTCTTTTTAATAACAAGATGAAGGTTGAAGAATTGCAGTGTCCAAAGAGTTTTAGAGAACAGTTCAGACAGAATCAAAGCATACCATAATACAGTCAAGTCCGCATCCAATTTTATCTTTTAAATGAGGGGAGGATACCTGAGAGTCTTCAGTAGTTAGACATTCTCCATTCACATACCTACCAACAGCAAACCAATCCAAAAAAACAAGACAACCTGAGAAAAACTAAAATAGAATCATTGCAAAAAAAAATGTTGCAGACCCATCATAATCCCAAATATTAACATTTATAAGTATTCGTAAGCTCTCTCATACAAGAATCATTGCAAAAGGAAAAATGTTGTAGGTGGAAGCTAGCAACTCAAAAGTAAAACATCAACTAGTTTAGTCAACTAAGCCTTTTCCCATAGAAGAATCTTCGTTGAAAATATAAATTATCAAGCATAAGTAAAGGCAGCATCAGTCACTTTAATTGCTATGCCATAACTAACAGACCATACGTATTGTAACTATGTTGGCTTCTACAACTCTTTAGATCAAGCATGAAATAGTTAAGAAACTAGAACCACTGAATACATGCGGAAATGCTTCTAGAGACGCTTCCAAGTAAAACTTAGTTGACACTTGATTATTTCGAAGATATGTCCCTGATTTCTTGAATGCTATTAAACATTGAGACTGAAGACTAAATTTAACTCAATACAGAATTAGCATTTCTAGCTCAGTAAGTTGGTAGGTTTTTACAAGTAAATGTCTCCACCAACGCAATATAATGATAAAAGATAAGAGGATATCAATTTGCATTTTGAATACAAGAAAGGTAGAACGAGTTTCACCTTTAATTTTTTTCCAAGCTGCTTAATCAGAAACAAAAATATGTACGGAGAAATAGTAAACGAAATGGAAATATAAACCAGTTCGGTGGAGAATCGTCGCCGAGGATCTTGTTCTCATGAAATTTCCACTTTTGTTATCGGAATTGTCCCATCTAAAGAAATTAGGTGGATTTCTTGCGCTCCTCAGAGGATACGTCTTCGTCTGGGCGATTCGAGCCAACAGCAGCAGTCAACCACTGCCGAAAAATCGAGCAAGACATTCCGAGGGGAAGGCTATGCTGCTGATGAAATCGGAGGCGGATCAGCGGATGGCCATCGCTTGGGCGTATGCAAGGGGAGAGCTCTCAAGTGCGTCGAATTTACTCCATATTCTCGATAGTCAGAAAAGCTGAAAGGAGGGATTTTCGTATTCTTGCGTATATATATATATTCTAAAACAAGTGTTTGTACAATATTGACAATGCCACGTGTCAACTTATAAATGATTATATTGAACATGCTCAAGGCATGAAAATATGCTTATATGCTCAAGGTATATGTTGTATTGGAATGGTCACAACCAAGACACGTTGGTTAAGTGCGTAATTTTCTTGTGTTAGCTGGTTATTAATGAAAGTTTATTGAAGGGTTTTCTAAAATAGTAATTCCTTCAACCAGATTAATAAAGAAAGATGTGAAATTTTGGTAGACAGATGAATGTAAAATCAATTTCCTAGAGCTGAAACAAAGGTTGACTAATGCACTAGTGCTAGCAATTCCAAATGAAAACGGTAAATATTGCATTTACTATGATGCATCAAGGGTTGGATTGGAGTGCGTACTTATGCAAGAAGGAAGGGTAATCGTATATGCTTCTAAACAGTTAAAGAATTACAAACAAAATTATCCTATGCATGATCTAGAATTGGCTGTCGTAGTTTTTGCATTGAAAATATGGGGACATTATATATATGGACAACAGTGTGAGATCTTTACTGATCATAAAAGCTTGAAATACATCTTCCCTCAGAAAGAATTGAACATGAGATAATGAAGATGATTAGTGTTTGTGAAGGATTATAGCTATGAAATTAAGTACAATCCTGGAAAGGAAAATGTGGTCGTAGATGTTTTGAGCAGAAAAATTGTGTCAATGAGCTTTATAATGGAGAAATTACTTGTGACACTTCAGTACGAAATTAATAAGTTTGAGTTAGAAATGATGCCAATGCAAATGATGTTGGTTCTATCAACTATTACACTACAACCTACAATATTATAAAAGATTAAGGTAATTCAAAAGGAAGATTCTAGATGTGTAAGTCAAAAGTTTGGTAAAACATCAAATGTTGCTATGAATTTTACCATCTTAGATGAAAGCATCGTAAGGTTCAAAGGTGGATGGTATGTTCCAAAAGACAAGGAAGTATGACAAGAGATCCTATCCGAGACGCATTCTTCTACTACCTCAGTACATCCTGGAAGCACCAAGATGTAAAGGGATGTAAAATGAAAATGGCACTACTTGTGGCCTAATCTCAAGAAAAATGTCACCCAATATGTAGAATCATGTTTGATTTTCCAACAAGTTACGAGCACCAAAGGCCATCCAGAACCTTACAACCTTTGCCTATCCCTCAATGGCAATGGGAACAAGTATCAATGGATTTTGTGATTGGTTTGCTAAGAACTGTGAAAGGCCATGATGCCAAATAGGCAATTGTGGATAGATTAACAAATCAACATGCTTTTTATCAGTAAATTGGTCATATTCCATGAATCAATATGCAGAGTTATATATTAATGAGATAGTATGATTGCATGCGGTTCTAATATCCATTGTACAAGATCGAGAAACGTGATTTACTTCGATATTTTGGAAAAGTCTACATAAAATCATGGGTACTACATTGAACTTTAGTACAACATTTCACCATCAAACAGATGGGCAATCAGAAAGATGTGCCTATCACTATAGAAATTTAACCTACTCAAAGTTATGAAGTGAGACCTACACGAATTTTGGACTCGAAAACAAAGGAACTCAGAAACAAATAAATCCTTCTGGTAAAAGTTTTATGGGATAACAACACTATGGAGGAAGTTTTTTGGGAAAGAGAATGTGATGTGAGTAAATGGAATCCAGAGTTATTTGAGTAACAAATTTTGAGGGAAAAATTTATGTAACGAGGGAAGAATGTAGCACCTGGTAATTTTATAATCTTAATTAACAAATATGTATATTAAATTTTGTGTTGAAATATAAAGTTGTGAAAAATAAAAGATATTGTGAAAGAAAGAAGAGAAGTTGTTAAAATTGGTGGTGGAAAAGAAAATAAAAAAAGGGAAATTAAAACATTGCTGCAAAAATGTTGGTATTCGTGGAAGGAAACGTAGTAGCAGAAGTGTTGGTGTCAGTGAGCGAAACGTGGACAAAGAAGTATTGGACACATGGCTGTGGAAATGTTGGCAAATGTAGAAAGATAAGTGTCAGTGAATATTTGGTTTTGAAAGGAAATGTGGCCCCATATCTGTTAAGGACCATGCGATATGAATTGTTGAGCAGATATCCGTAGTAGATATCTGCAGTAGACACGTAGCTGATTGCAGCGGATGTGTAGGTTTCCGCGATGGTTGTGGACGTTTGAACTTCAAAGTTATTTTCTAAAAGTGGACATCAAAACTTTTAATTTTTGTCACAAGAAACACTCATGCAAATATATAAAAAAAGCGGATATACGTTGTAGATGTGTAGGCATTTGCAAAAGTATGAATATCCACAACAAACATTTGTTAATTAATTGGCCTTCAGGATTAGTTAATCCTTAAACAGACGATTACGAGCCATCGATTAAACTTGGTTAAGGTGTAAAAAATGCCACGATTACATCTATGATTTTGATCCTAGGTATATTAAGGTGTCCGCACGAAGCTAAAGCTAATAACTCCTTGGTTGAGTCACCACTTTTCTTCTCTCCCCCTTCACGCTATAAAGAAAGGTGAATTGATAATGGAGACTCTCATCATTCTTGCTGAAGAGCACAAGTAGGAAGACTCTTTGTTTCCCCTCAAGGTAAGACAAGCTCTTCTGTTAATTTTTTGAAAGTTTTTGGCAAATTGGTTATTAAAATGAAGGGTGTTGAAGAATCAGGTTTTATGTAATAATGAGTTTTTTGGATTTTGAATTATGATTTTGATTTTATTACTATGTTTAAAAGTTATGAAGAAATAGTTTAAGAATTGTGAGCGTTACGCATGGAATGAAAGTTGATGAAGTCAAACATGTTGATTAAAAGTTTGTATAGTTACATATAAGAAAGATTGAAACAGAAAAGAAAATACTTAACGAGTCGTTGTGGGTGGTGTTGAGTCAGGTTATCCATGACTAATGGTGCCTGCTCTCCTCGGAAATTAAGTTAGGTTGTCCCGAGAGGTGGACCAAATGGTGCTTACTCCTTCTTAATGGTTGCCCCAACGATCGAATGGTAAAGTGGAAAGAAAATGGAAAATGTTAAACCTGACATTACATGTTTTATAAAATACATATGGCACAATACATCATGTTCATATTCATGTTATGTCATACATTATTTACTGAGGATTAGATTCATAGTTTAAACCTTGTGATATAAGTGAATACAATGAAGATTTATGCAAAACTTGATATGAGAACCATGGACATCGAAGAGATATTTCTTTGGATGCATATATGGCAGAAGTGACTTGGGAACATTTTTCTACTAGAGGATTCTTGTTGGACAGTAGCAGCGTAGAACTATGGGTTTTTTCATAAAGTTTTTAGTTTTTATTCCATTGGGTGATGAACTAATGATATTTTGATGTAATGTAAACGAGCTGCATGTAAGGGTGTATTTTTTTTTTAAAAATAAAATGATCTTTTAATGAATAAGTGTTAAAATTTTATAATTGATATGTGTAGTTTAATAAAATATTGATTTAAATGATTTAAAAAAAATTGGGTTGTCACATGTTCTCTTTCCAAAATTTTAGATTTGCACTAGTTAAGCATACGAAGGGTTTGTAGTTAATGTAGCATCTTTTCCGTTAAAAAATAACTGTAGGCTCATATTTCAAAATGGATATCATAATTAATTAATAAATTTAAGAAAAATTAACAAAATTAATAATAAGTTAACTACTAAATAATTTTTGCTAACAAATAAAACACTCAATTATAGAAAATGAACAATGCAAATATCACCGTTAACCTGTTGAAAGAAACATTAAAAATGAGAAAAATTTCCAGAATAGATGATTTTCATTAACTATTTGTTGAAAAATCAATGTACTCCAAGCTAAATATGTTTTCGATTCATTGAGGAAACTCCCTGGAAAACAAATTTTAGAAACGTTAAACTGTTTAAAATTGATTTTAGTATCAAAATAGAATATTTCAAGTTAAATATTTTTTGAAAAATCAATGTACTCTAAGTTAAACGTGTTTCCGATTCACTAAGGAAATCATCGAAAAATTCGTTGTTTGCCACTAAAGAACGACAAAGAATTTAGCAAATAGAGCACAAAGAGTATTTTTCACTATGGAAAGAATAGCTTCCACTATAGAAAGTAATTTTTTCGCTGTGGAAAGTAATATTTCTTGTGTCCTATTGATAAGACTCACTTTCCACAGAGGAAAATAATTTTTCTTGCGTCCTATTCCAATGACTTAGTTTCCACAGCGAAAAGATAACGTTCAGTAGTGGAAAGAAAATATTTTTTAATGAAAAACATGACAGCGATATTTGTGTCGTTCATTTCCCATATTTGAGTGTTTTATTTGTTAGCGAAAGTTGTTTAGTGGTTAAGTTATCATTGATCTCATAATTCAATGGTTGTTTTGTTAATTTCTCTAAATTGAAATAATGGTCCAGCCCCCATCAGAACATACATAGCACAATATTGATATTCAGTTTGTGCCTTGTGGACAAAAATATCAGCTTCTAAGTGGTACTCTTTGTGTAGTAATTAAACATTGATAATAAATTACTGTCAAGTATAAATCTATCTTTGGATCGATTTATTGCCTACATGAAAAGCCTGACATTTATAATGTATTTATCGTCACAAGTGTGTACATGATTTGACCAAATATTAATATTCTTTTGCACCGATTAAATACATGCATGAGTCACTCACACAATCTTAATATTATGAATTAATCAATTTAAACAAAAGAGCCTAATTTAAATACAATGTCACTTAAATAAAATCAAGTCATAATATCAAATCACAAAATAATTTCAAATTTTCAAAATATGAATTTAAAAATTACAAATATTCAAAGTATCATGCCCCAGATTTTTGCTTAAGAAAAATTGTGAGGAAAAATTTAAAAGTCATCAATTTTACATTCCAAAACACTAAATACATGCATAAAATTTAAACTTTGAATCTAAAATTCTTTAGATAGCACATGAAAATATAAAATTTAAATATCCAAATATCAGACAAAAATTTTTATTTCGTACATGCATATAATTTGTGATATTTAGAATATGAATCCAAAAAATCAAATTTTATTTCCTTCGAATGGATGCCTTGCTGATGATGACGACTCTTGATGGTTGGGCACCACTTCTCACAACCTTTCCTCAACGAGTAGGGCTGCAGATGCCAATAAGAGAACTCGCTCAATTCCAAGTGAGCTCAATCTTGTGATATTACTCACACAAGAATACTTTGGATATAACTCACCAAAGTGTTTGAAAAAAGAATCTCTCTAATTTTTAAACAAGTAAAAGCTTTTTGTATTCAACCTCAAGTGTCTAAAATATAAGCATTAGGTGGCTTTATATAGCTAAATACAAAGCAAAAAATAGGAAACAATAAAATAGGTAACACACTAAATATTTGGTCCTAATTGGCCGATTAGTAAACATAGTTTTTAGTAACTTTTTAATGCTAATATTTTGGCGAATCCTTGTTGGCTTGAGGGCCACGAAATAGAGGCTTGGTTGACAGCTACTTTCCTTCAAAATTTGCCACTTGGATGGTTGCCAAATCGATTGAACTTTGACCACTTGCTTGGTTGATTTTAGTAGGTTTTCTTATCTCTTTTTTCCATTGGTATTTTTTGCCCTTCAAGTGAGTCTTCTTGGGCTTTTTTCCGTTGAAACAAATGTGTGGGCTTTCCTTTATCTTTATGGGTTGGAAGCTCCTCCATTTGGGCCATGATTGCTCCACCTTCCAAATAATTAGTAATGTAGGTGTTTATGAGCCTTTAGGCCCTTGCTCTTGTAATTTGACCATGTGGTCCATCATCCTTTCTAGGTTTTTGAGGATTTGACCTCAAATCAAGTTCTGACTCTATCCTCATTATCAACGTATGGAGATAGGTCTTGTACATTGAAGGTGGCGAAAACTCAGCATTCCCAAGCTTTTCCAAAGGCTCCTCCAAAAAGTGCTAAGGAATTTGGTGTCATGGTCGGAAACAATGGAACAAGGGATCCCATGCAATCGCACCACTTCCTTGAAAAACATGTCGGCCACATGAATAGCATCATCCGACTTAGAACATGCAATGAAGTGAGACATCTTGGAGAATCTATCAACAACGACCATGATTGAATCTTTTGCTCTTGTTGTGCGAGGTAGCCCTAAGATGAAATCCATGCTAACCTCAACCCACAGGTGCGTTGGTACCGGTAAAGGTAGATAGAGCTCTTGGGGTAAGAGTCTACTCTTGGCTTTCTTGCAAACGATGCATCGCTCTACAACTCTTTGCACATCTTTGAGAAGGTGGGGCCAATAAAAGTTTTCTTTCACTGCTTCATAGGTCTTCTTTTCTCCAAAGTGGCTTGCTAGTCCCCCACTATGGGCTTCCTTGATTAGAGATTCTCGAAGGCTGCATCTCAGAATATAAATCTTACCACCTTTGAAGAGGTATCCATTCATAAGATAGAATCCATTCTCGGGCCCCTTTTGACATTTTTCATACCATTGCTCGAAGTCTATATCGTCGGTGTAGGCACTCTTTATCCAATCGAACCCATATAGCTTTGCGTCAAGTTTGGTGCTGAGGGAGTTTCTTTGAGGAAAGGTATTGGATATTACCACGATGTTCTCCTTTTTTGTCACGAGCATGGTAGATTTTGACATATTTTCTTTTCTTGACTCATAGTCTTTGGCCACTTGTTCCGGTGGGAGTGGAGCTAGTTTGATAATCTTGTCTTTAAGCTTGAATGTGTAGCAATTTGTGAACCCATCATGTGTAGCCCTTCTATCATAGTGCCATGGCATTCCCAGAAGAAGGTGGCTTGCGCTCATTGAAACCACGTCGCACAAAACTTTGTCCGTGAAACTACCGATAGAAAATTCAATGTGTGCTTGCTTACTAACCTTGATGTCTTCTTTGTCATTTAGCCAACTTAGCATGCAAGGAGTTGGATGCATGATTGTTGTTATGTCCAATTTGCTGACTAGATCCATACAAACCATGTTAGCACAACTTCCTCCATTAATTATTAGAGAGAAAACTTTGTCTTTGACTTGGCGATGACTATGGAAGATGTTTTCTCTTTGACACTTGTCGATGCTTGCCTTGGTGGTGAATACTCTTCAAATAATCATGGGGAGAGGTCCCTCTTGAGCATATAAAGTCTCCACATGTGCTTCCTCCTCAGGTGCTTCTTGTGCTTCACTTTTATCTTCATTCTCAACCTCATTAGTGCCTTCTTTTAATACTATAACTTTCATATTCGGACATTGGCGGACATAGTGTCCGATTCCAAGGCATTTGAAACACTTGATCTCCCTTGACTTTGGCTTAGGTGCTTTAATAGATAATAGCTTGTCGTCGCTTACTTTAGTAGTAGTACCTCTTATGTCATCAAACTTGGGTGGTGGCTTGGAGAAGCTTGTAGTTCTTTGGGGGAGTCGGTTAGCCTTCTCCTTTTCTTTTTGTTTTCTTTGTCTCGCAACTTTTTGGGCCAACTTGATCACATCCTCCAAGGTGGTGTATGGTTGTAGCTCAATAATGTCCCAAATGTCAAAAAGAAGTCTTTGGATGAACCTTGCAATTGTTTGGTCTACCAGCTCTTGCATATTACACATTGTTTGTAAAGCTTTGAACTTAGCAATATAATCGTCGACGGTGGAGGATCCTTGCTTGAGACTTTGCAATTGATAATAGAGTTCTTGATGGTAGTTGTTGGGAATGAACTTCTCATCCATAAGTCTTTTTAATAGTGTCCAAGTCTGAATTTCTTCGTCTCCTTGCCTTCTCTTTGCACTAATGCTACTCTATCATATGCTTGCATAATCGGTGAACCCGATTGTGACTAGTTGCATCCTCTTGAGTTCCATGAGTTTGTAGCATTCGAATATTCTTTCCACTTGGCTCTTCCACTCCATATAGTCGTGGTCGTGGCTTGACCCATTGAACGGTGGGATGGATACTTTGACAAGATTCATGTCGTCCCTTTATGTTGGTCACCCTTGGCGATGGAAATCCTCATACCCGGTTTTCTCTCTTGCAAAATCGCCTTCATTATCAAAGTGGTGGTGACGCTCTTGTTGTTGATTTTGATCCATCGTGAGTTGTGCTACTTGTACTTGAAGTGCTCTAATTAGTTCCATCATGTTTGGCTCTGTTTGCGACGATGATGGTTTGGTATTTAGAATGATAGTCGTCTCGTCTTTGTGTGCCACTTTGGATGCTCCTCGTGTCATCATGAAGAAAAAAAATTTATTAGGATACGTTTTAGCTCTAATACCAAATGATGCAACAACGGAAGGGGTAAAGAAATAACTTGTAAAATATGTTGTTGAAATGTTGTTGTAAGTTTGAAGAAGGAAGAAGGTTGAAGAAACAAGGTGGGCAGCTCCTAGAGGAAACGTTCGACCGGGCGGTCTACCTCAAAAAGGCCAGAGACAAAAACAAGTCGTTCGAATTGAATTTTCCTTGCTGGCGATCGACTGGAAGGTCGACCTAACCTTCTTTCCTTAAATTTTTGCAACTTCAAATATGGAAACTCCAACTTTGGAAGCTTGTAACTCCTTCGTTTTAAAAGCTTTTGAGCTGAAATTTTGACAACACTTTCTTGAATGAACGAAAAGAAACTTTCAAGAACTTTGAAAGTATTTTTCAAGAATTAAAAAATATGCTGAAAACACTCTAGAAGGTTGGATTGAACGAATATAGAAACTTGTAACCTCCGAATGGATGCCTTGTTGATGATGACGCCTCTTGATAGTTGGACACCACTTCTCACAATCTTTCCTCAACGAGTAGGGTTACAGATGCCAATAAGAGAACTCACTCAACTCCAAGTGAGCTCAATCTTGTGATATTACTCACATAAGAATACTTTGGATGTAACTCACCACAGTGTTTGAAAAAGAAATCTCTCCAATTTTGAAATAAACAAAAACTTTTTGTATTCAAACTCAATTGTTTAAAATATAAGCATTAGGTGACTTTATATAGCTAAACACAAAGCATAAAATAGAAAACAATAAAATAGGAAACACACTAAATATTCGGTCCTAAATGGCCAATTAGTAAACATAGGTTTTAATAACTTTCTAAATCTAATATTTTGGCAACTCCTTGTTGGCTTGAGGGCCATGAAATAGAGGCTTGGTTGGCAGCTGCTTTCCTTCAAAATGTTTCACTTGGATGGTTGCCAAGTTGGTTGAATTTTGACCACTTGCTTAGTTTGATTTTAGTAGGTTTCCTTATCTCTTTTTTCATTGGTCTTTCTTGCCTTTCAAGTGAGTATTCTTGAGCTTCTTTCCATTGTAACAAATGTGTGGGCTTCCCTTTATTTTCATGGGTTAGAAGCTCCTCCATTTGGGTCATGATGGCTTGACCTTCCAAAGAGTTAGCAATATATGAGTTTATGAGTCTTTGGGCATTTGCTCTTGTCATTGGACCTTGTGGTCCATTAGATTGTGAAAACTCACCTTGTGAAGGCAAGGATGATCTAAGTTTTCGTTGATTGCGATGGGCCAGCCCATATTAGTGGGGATGCACAATCTTATATCACTTGAGAGAGTAGAAAGCGAATAGTTTATTAGTAAAGTTCTTCTATTTATCTAGCACAACGCATTTTAAATTAATTCTAATAATAAAATCGTGTGAGTTTTCGTATAAAATATATAATATTATATTAAGAATAATAGAAACTCAAAAAGACATTCAGGTTTGGGTGACAGTTATGACCTTTTCTTTTTCATACAGTAGCCATTATTGCTGGTTAGAGAAGGAATTGTCCAACTTGGTTCCTCCCACAAGGTTCGCCCTCTCTTTTTGTTTCCTTTCAGAAATATTTTTCAGAATTTCCATTACTTTTTAATGTTAATCGCATCGGTACTCATCAAATGTGAGAAGATCTCAACCTTGCGATCATTGTGCAGGGGAAATTCACCTACCTCTAGAGCATATAGACGTATTTATAGTACATTGACCGTACTTACCAAGCCAAAAACCCTAATTTTCTTAAATAAAATTCCTACCATTTTGAAACCCACGATAAACCTTTCTCACTTTATCATGGACAACTATGACATTATGGTAATGCATGTGTCATATTTAATAAAATGCCCCATGGTGTTGAATTTTTTTTAGATACTATGCGTTCGTAAAAAATAGGATCATGCACAAAAATCATGTTTTTAAACTATACATAGCGAAAGTTTTTAAAATAAATCTATTTTAAAATATAAACTTGGTAAAACTTAAAATTAATTAAATATCATTTCGTACCTTTATAAAATCATGAAGCGAAAGTCCCAACAAAACTCATTTAAAGTTAACTATAGTAAAACCACCATTTAAATAAACAAAAACATTTATAAAAATGATTCTACTTAAATCAATAATAAGTATAACTTTTAATAAAAGGGTTCATGACATGTTAGTAAAATCCATATTTCCTTTAATCCTCACCCATTGGTCAACTTTGCTTCAACAACGCTTTACCTTCGCCGCACTTTCAAGTGTTCCTATCATCATGTTCCTTAGTAAGTTCTTCATTACCTACATCATAAAATTCAAACTATGAATCTAACGCTCAGTAAGAGATATATAAATATGACATGAACATGCAATGCAGTTTTTCATAAAAACATGAGTTTTCGTTTTTAGTCAACGTTCTTTTCTTTTCTTCCACTTAACAGTCCAATCAGTGTCGGTAATTCGGTCTAGGGGAGAGAGTGACATCATTTGGTCCACCTCATGTGGGACAGCCAATTCGGACCCAGCTCACAACAACTATTTATATTTATTTTGGCAGTCTTTCAGTCTAGAGGAGAGAGTGATATCATTAGGTTCACCTCATACGGGACAATCAACTCAATCCCCTTGTATTTCCTCTATGTATCTTTCATTTCGGTTTTTCTTTCATAAAAACATATGCATGTAAATCATTTTTGTTACTTTATTAAAAATATGATGCATGAGACATTCACATGAGTATATCTACAAGTCATAACATACAAAAACTGTTTGATCTACCATGCACGACAATCAATAATCATCTCCTAAGTCATTATCTTTTAACTAACATCATGTGTTTCTAAGGAAAATCATAATAACGGTAAATATATCCTCAATCAATTTCTCAAATATAATACGGTATACAGTCAGCAATAAGCATACTTTCGATCAACATCTCAAATATAAACAGTAAACAAACAGAAATTCACATATCCTTGTAGTGAACCTAACAAGGTGACACATCCTCAAATAACAATCAACAATACACTTATTCTCGAAGTAAACCTAACGAGGCGGCACATCCTCAAATTATTGAAACATAACTAATCATCCAACCATATTATCGACCATACATGCAAACAGTCAAAACCTCTCCAAAGTCATCACATTTCTATGCTAGTGTTACATGTTATTAAGAGAAATGACAGTAAACACATCATCGATCTACGTCTCATCATAATAGAAACCAATAGGAATGAACATATTTTAAATCAACGGTTTAATGTTTTAAACATAATAACTAATCATCATCACATAGCATATCCTTGATCATAGCCCATAGGCATCATAGAAAGAACAATTATCATAACACAAATATCCTAGCGTCTTCATGATGCATGTCAAAGGCCAAACACATACAACATCACTTATCTAGATATCTTTACTGGAGGTCTGCCTATCCCAATACCCTTCCTATACACTGACTTTTTCTTTTAAATAAACAAAGAGTTAGCTAATAGCAAATAACCCTAAACACTACTGACTCTCAAACATAACTTCTAGAAACTAAACGATGGAGAACCTACCTTGATAAACCTAGAGGAAGGTCTACCTGAGAGCTTGAGAGAAACCTCTCTCGTCCCTGTGGCTTTTAGGGTAAATAGGATTTCAACCCTTCCTATTGAAAGTCCCATAAATAGAGAACCTCACGAAATAAAATCCCATGAAATCGTATCTAAATCATATCCTTTCTTAAACTATCTAAAGACTGAAACATAGCTCGCAATTTTTTGGAAAAACTACCTTAACTTAAACATGCCCAAGCTACAATGGACGCATGAGCAGCCGTTGAGGACGTCTGCAACATTTCGTTCGACCAATGGCTAGTAGTCACGTCATTCCTAAAACTTATATGCGCGGTCGCCGAAGCAACCATAGACCCGAACACTGTTGTAGAAGCCAATGCTCCGGCAGAAACTCCAATCCGCAAGCTCACCGTCTGCCACGTGTACTATTCTATCACCAACCCATCTGCAGAAGTGAACACTTTTGCACTGACGCTGATGATTGAGACTCACTAATTAAAATGACATTGTTCCCATCATTTAAAACACTGCCATGGACAGAAACACACCTGCGGAAACGTGCTAAAACATAAAATGACGATGTTCCTAACTTACTTAATGCTTCTGAACGACATCTTTTCCTTCTGCGAAAGAATATTTTTCTAATCCAATGACTCACACTTCTTCCGCTAAAGTAATCCAATGACTCAACATTCTTCGGTGCCCAAGCGACATCAAACGCTCCCATAGAAAAATCTTTCCTAAATCTAACGGTCTTCATTCCGCAAATCTAATCCTATAATCCAACATCCTCTTGCTCTCAAACGCATCAAACATTCCCGCGGAAGTATATGTTATTAAATCCAATGATCCACGTTTCTTCTGCTAAACCAATCCAACGGTCCAACGTCCTCCAACATCAAACACGCTTGTGGAACATCGTTTTCCATTTCAGATTGATTTTAGTCGTTCTTAAACTTCATCCAACGGCTCCTATTGCATCTGATTCCTCTTCACTTATAATTAAATGTTCTTTTCAAGATAAATTTACAAAAAAAAAAAAATTTCACATAAAATTTACTTTAAAAATACATAAAATTTATATATATATATAAATCATGATAATGTAGTATTTTATAACATTATGCAATAAAAACATGATTTTATTTATTATTTCTACTAAATTCAAGTAAAATATAAATAAATAAATAAATAAATAAATAAATAAACCATCATAATAATTCTTTTTTTAAGAGTTATCACACCATATAGCAAGTGTGACATTAAGGAATAAAAAGATTGTTAAGCGAAATAAACAACAATTAGCCCCCACTCTCAAATCCATCAATTCGGGCTGTAATATTTCGCACCTCACCATAGAATCACAAATCAGGCCCATTCCATTCCTCTCTCTATCTACATCATCAAAGTCTCGCCTACCCAATTTCAGAGATCACCTTCTCTGATCTCACTCTTTAACTGTGTCTGGTTTTAAACGAATGAACAGACCAAATGGCAAAGATTTCCAGCATGAGTTTAAAGTCAGACTAGTCATGCTGTGAAAGATGAAGATGAAGAAGAGAGACCATTTTCCTCAGATCCATCAACGGTGGTTTTGTAGTTGGTAGAGGACGTGGGACAAAACAGAGGCATAAATCTCAATTCTCGTACTTTGTCTCCCAAAAGAAAATTTAATGACTTTATTTGCATTGCAATGATACTCAAATTTAAGACAAGCAAATTTAAGAGAAAATCCCTTGAAATTTCTGTTTGTTTCTCTTGGAAAACTGCATTTTTTTTTCAGAGCAGACGGGCTCTTTTATTTTCTGTTTCTGAATTTTACTTTTTTCATAAATTTTTTATCTTTCGTTAAATAATTTGATGGGTTTACTAGTTGCATATATTAGATTTTCAATTGATCCTATACATGATATGCAACATATACTATAAAATTATTATTACATGACGTCAGTATAAAGTGGTTAATTATGTTTAATGTAGTAGAACTTTAAAGTATAGATGATAATATGGGTACGCCCATTAGGCAAAAACATGTGTAGAGATGAACTTATAATTACTTCATTCTGTAATGGTTGGAATAACAATCACATACTTAATAATATGAAGGGTTATGGTCCTCATTTCATATGTTAACTTTTCATTCCCTTTGAGTAATCTATCGCTGAGAGAAATATTTTCCCATGACACGTAGGGCTGGGCAGGAATCGACCAGAACCGGGAACCGACCTGGAACTGGTGGTCGGTTCTGGGTCGGTTCTGGTTCTTGGTTTCAAAAATTGCAATTGGTTCGGTCCTGGTTCTTTTTTTAATCTTCGGTTCTGTTCATGGTTATCTGGGGTAGAGAACCGCGGAACCGACGAGAAGAGGGATTCTTCTTCTGGAACGAGGGATTTCTTCTACTTTTGTTTTGTTCTCGCTTCGCCGTCTGTTCTGCTCTCACCTCGGACGCCAGTCGACTAACCTCGCCTCTGTTCTTGTTCTTCCCAGATCCCTCAGATCGTCGCACTTCCTCACGAAGCTTCCCAGATCCCTCAGATGGTCGGTTCCTCCCGTTTGTGGATGTTATCGCAGCTAGTGGTAGGCGAGGACTAGGTGGGTGGCTTTCTCTTTTTCCTTGCTGGTTCTTTCATTGATAGCAGAAAATCCACTAACCCTTTTTTTTTTTTCAGTTTCTGCTTCGTCTTCTCCACCCCCCCTGTTTTTTCTGTTTCATTTGATTATGGCTTCGTCTCTCTTGTCCAAACCCTTTCTGGGTTTCTCAGCAACTGAAGGCGGCGGTGGATTGAACTCACTTTGCT
Source organism: Begonia loranthoides (assembly GCA_022433065.1). Classification (NCBI taxonomy): domain Eukaryota; kingdom Viridiplantae; phylum Streptophyta; class Magnoliopsida; order Cucurbitales; family Begoniaceae; genus Begonia; species Begonia loranthoides. The sequence goes on from CM039484.1 coordinate 28,529,861, forward strand.
CAGATATCTCCAAACTTTCCTTTTCTTCCGTATGAATCTCCCTGTCCCGTCCAAAATTCAAAAGAAGCTTTGTGAGTTTTTCGCTCTTTGTTATTTTGCATTTGGTTTTTCAAGTCACGTCTATTTTATTCATCTGTGCTAGTAGTTAGCTACATTTGTGAGGCTTTTATACAAAGTTTCTATTTCTTTTATTCAGTTCCAATGAAATTTGTGGATATAAAATCATAATGTCTATCTTCACAATTAGGATACGAAGGAGGCTCAGTTTAAGAGGGTTTTGAGATTTTGTGTTTGTTTGTGTTCTTGCTCTACTTTGCAAAAACGTTTCTATTCATAACTTCAATGGAGTATTTTTTTCATGTCAATAAAACTTTTGTCGATTTGATTGCCGTAAATTGGCATCGATTTTTTATTCAAGTTGAAATTAGTTCAGTTTAAGATTATCAGGATTCAGGAATCAAACTCTTAACTGTTGAAAGAGTGGCAATTTGTAGCTCTGCCTTTTCTATTATGTTGTGCCTTCTACCAGGTGTAGTAATGGAAAAAGCTCTCATAGTGTTGATTTTTTCTTCAAAATGGCTCTGATTTTGTTTTTAAGAGAATGAATCATTCCAAAAACTTATGCATGTGAGATTTGTCTTAGGCCTTGACCTGAGGCTATTGATTTTAAGTTTACAACTGAGAATTTGATGAGTAATTTACATATTTTTTACTAGGAACTGGAACCGAACCAGAACCGAACTGGAATCGAGCTCGGTTCTGGTTTCGGGTCTGGTTCCTTGCGGTTCCAGTTCCGGTTCCTTATTCTTGGAACTGAGAACCGAATGGTCTGTTCCAAGAGGTTAGGAACCGGAACCAAGAACCGATTTGCCCACCCCTAATGACACGGAGGTAGACTTAATGGAAACACTAGCTGGACAACCTGATTCCCAGAGAAAACTTGATCGCTTAGCCTAGAGCTAATTTTTCAATAGAAAACTTAACATAAATTTAAAGTCCAAACCCAAGAGAAATGAGCAAAGGTCCACAAAATAATCAATAAGAGATATGAATAATGTAATAATAAACGAAGGTAAAAATACTGTCTAGGAAATAAAACTATTTAACACCATACAAATAAATTTTATAGCTATAGAGAAATAAAACTCTCACCATACAGACACCGACAACCTCGACCAAATCTGGGAAAAAGGGGGTTGTTAGGGTGAGTAACAAACTCAGTAAGGAAATCTATACTATATGCAATGCATGAGGAAACTAGTTTAATATTTCATTTCAAAACCATGATCAAATGATATGTCATGCATGAATTTAAAATCATTAAAAATATATTTTCACCATTTTAACATAACAGACTTCACGAGCCATCGATGAGGCAATGATCAAAATCTTGTTATATATATACACAATTATAATCAAAATAGGCATACATCACCTTTCATTCAAAAACAGCATTAGTGAAAAAGGAGAATCACGCAATGACCCCTCTGGCACACTATCACAGATAGGCTATGATCCGAAGATCCGGTAGCACCTCATGAGATAGAAGAAAATAAAAAAATGACGGCGATCCGAAGACCAGACAGTGACACAACCCGTAAAATCAACAAACAAAGGGTTCTCGACAATATGAAAGCTAGGCAGTGATAAAACCTGTAAAATCAAATGACAAATACACCATGACCAGGTGTGGACGACTAACTCAAACACCGTTCAACTAGCCAACTGGCGCAGTCAACTAGCCAATTGGCGCGGTCTACCAAGACAATCAACCCCACTACAGCCATGGTTGATCACTTCGATCCCTACCAAGCAGTCGACTGGGCCTTAACCTGAAAATGTTGAAACTCATTGTCATTCCCGCAGTCGACCAAAATTGACTAGCGGTCAATCGAGAGACAAATTCTAAAGTGAAACCACGAGGAAATTCACACTTCCTCAAAGATTTTCGCCTCGAATTGGCTTAAAATCCCGTAAAAACTCTAAATCTACCACAAACAATAGAACCCGACCAAGGATTCGAGTTTCCAAGCTCGAATTCGAGGCCGACACAAAATTGAAATTAAAATGAGAAAATGAGGGTTAGAACATGATGTACTTGAGAGAAACTTTCATAAAAAATGGAGATCGGGACGCCCTGAACGCGAATCAGGGGGAAAAACAACGAGCTTCGCTTGCTTATTTCCCCCCTCTCCCTCGTTCGCTTTTCCTCATTTAGCTGTAAAGGGGAGGTTAACTCCTCCTTTAAAAAAAATTTTAAATAAATTAATTCATTTAATATATAAAATATAATAAATTGTATTATATATATTAAATAAAGTTCTCAAACCCAAATCCGATGAACAACAGAACAATTTTTGAAACTCAAATCGAGGAAAACTTAAACTTATTGAGCACTTCCTCACAAACCTAGACCACACGATAACTCAAAAATTTACAAGTTGACCATTTGACTGAATCCTCATACGTGGCTGAAAACTCACGACACCTGGCAAAGACCTGATTAACGCAAACAAATTGACTTCGATTAACACAAAAAATTTACTCAAAAAATATAAAATCAAAAAATTATAGATTTTACAGAGTTAAGGAGAAGAACATATTGAGACAGAAGACATAAAAACTCTATTCAAATCTTTGTTCACCATCCAAATTGGATTCGAGTATGCTTCTTCTATCTATTAATATCCCAAATGGTACAGATCTTATTGGGCATGTTTCCTAAGTTATTTAGATTAGTAACTTTGAGTTTTACAAAACTCTCAAGTGGTGTAAGAGCAAACCATGTTAGGTTATCAGAAGATGATGTATTTTCTAACATTTCTGTCAAAGTTTTGGTGTTTGAAAGCATGTTAATCGTCTTGATTCTATAAAATTTGAATTCTTTTTATTACAAGCATGTTTCTGGTTTATGTATTACGTTTTCCGCATGTATGCATGTCTCTTAGTATATAATTTGATGTTTGGATATTGCAAAATAAGGTTTCTATAACACCCCATAGCATAAATTCTTTTTCATATATTTTTTTAAAATCATATCACTTCACACCCATGGTCAATCCCGCTTCAACTTTTCCATGAGTATACCTCTCCAAATGCCACACTTTTTAGTTTGTCTCATCAAGTTCTTCGAAAACTTTATCTTCACCTACATAAAAAAAGTTCACCTATGAGCTTAATGTTCAACAAGTGATGCATAAAAATATATAAACATAAAATGTAGATAAGAAAAATCATGTCATTTTCAGTCAATAGTCTTTTTTTTTCACTTTACAGTCCAATCGTTGTAGGTAATTCAGTTTAGAGGAGAGAGTAACGTCATTAGGTCCACCTCATGCAAGACAGTCAACTTGAACCCCGCCCACAACGACCATTTACATTTATGAAATTTCTTATAATTCTTAAGTGAATGTATGAAACGTACGCATGACATATAACATCAATTTAATATGCATCATATGCAACACAGTAACAGAAAGCATGTAACGCCCCATTTAGTTAAAACTGTTTTTCCTTATTTAAAAATTCATCATATAAAATTTTTTTCGTTTAATTTATTCAACATCCGTAATTCAAGGCGAACAATTTCAATTTGAAGAAAACACATCAGAATAAATTGAGCGGAATAAATAATGAGATTTCAAAACGTAGTTTAAGTTTCTCCACAAAAGTCCACGTCTACATATCGTTCATAACTTTTCAAAATGAGATGATAATAATACCAAAATACCCAACCCCCGGTGAGCCACAACCATCAAGTCAATTCGGTTGATAACCCAAGGATCATCCTGAAATATCTCCTCAACGACTGGTACATCACAATCATCAGGAATGTCACCTACATCACGGAGAAAACAATGAGCCTAAAGCTCAGCAAGAATCAGAATTTAAATGTAATGCAAGTGATATATATGATCATACAATGTATTATAGAAAAGAGCCGTATCTCTTCTAGAAACCAAGAGTGAGATACACCCTAGGGTTATGTGGCCTAACCTGTCACTCCGACGAGGAGGTATTTCCATCGGGGGTGTTCCACATGCCGATACCCACTCCTTTATTAAAGACGTTGGGGATTTCTGTACATGAGAATGATGAACCCTAGATTCCATGTAGTAACTCATACCTCACTGCTCCCTATGCGGGAGTAACCTACCAATGGAAAGTCACTGATCTCCCAAACCCCCACATGCCTACTTACATATATTAGGTATGCCATACAGTATGTGAACAGTTTCATAATTCCTAGGTATGATGCATGTATGCCACAACTAGTTCACAAAATATGAAGAAATTACACAACGATATCTGCAATTCATGGAGAGCAATTTAAAGGCAAAGAGGGATCATTGATTAAGCTAAACATTCACTAACCATGTAATCTACAAAGGGTAATACAAAACAATATATGGCAGCGGTTTTGTTTCTCTAAACTACATATATTAGTATTTCCTTCTCCTAATTACAATTGACATTAAGGAATAACATGCAAATAAATCTACAGCAAGTAGTCTTGTCTTTCTTAACCAAACTATAACAAACCTACCAGCCAAGGTCATCTCTAGTTCTTCTCATTAATATGTCAGTAAGGTTTCTAGCTTAAAATGGAAATCCAGAAATGACTAATCGATAACTAATAATAGTAGGGAATTTCTCACAACAAATAGGCCAACATATTCATGATTCAGTATATAAATCATAATAAATGGCAGTCACAAAAACATCCACTCATCAGTGGAACGATTTCCATGCAGCACTAACAACAACAATCTTAAACATTCATGAAGCCTGGGAACGGTTACAATGTGCTTCTCAAATTAACAAAGGGTCATTATGAGCTGTTAACAAATAAACATACTTAACCAGAAAGTAGGACCATTTTATGTCATTTAACTCACGATTCACAATACAGTAATTCCACATCCATATTCAACCATTCATATGAATACACAACAAAGCAATTCAACCATGACAGAAATCAACCAAGCAAAATAGTCTCGCGATGTAGGGCCTCCATTGGCCAACATACATTCCAATTCTTACCTAAGAATTTGCAACAACCTAGACCAAAACTCCAAGTTTGCTAACCACCCATGTTCCCTTAATCGAATGTCACTGCAGTACACTCCACAAGGCAGAAACTTCCAGAGCAGCAACACCAAAACACTAAACGGAAACTCACTCTACCTTTCACAAAACGTTTCACACTCACAAAGCAAAGCGTGGCCTTCACCTCATGATTCAGTCATTGCTTGCAGAGTAAAAATCCAAACGTAAAAATTCTGAAGGAGAGAGAGCAGGGGATAAGCTTCTGCAAGGAGAAGCGACAATCACCCACACCAAGGGAGGGACGTCCACTGCAAGGGAGCCACGTGGAAAGCTTCCAAGTCTTCAGAGGGAGAGGGGACGTGCTGCAAGAGAGAGAGAAATCAGAGGAGAAATGAAATGAGATAGAGAAAGTGTTTAAGATAAATGGGTTTCTCAGTTTAAATCAACTTTTCGGACAAGGAGAAGCATCCTTGCCTCATTTGCGTTCGTCCAAAATCCCGCGATTCCCAGATAGAGTTGCATTTTTGGACAAAGAAAGGCGTCCGCACCTTCGTCTGTGTGCATCCGCACCTTCGTCTATGTGCATCTGAAACTGTTCAAAATTTGTACAGATTCAAACTTACAATGTCCGCAATCATTCGTAATCTTCCATGCTCGTCCAAATAGCATTTTTGGACGAAGGAAGGCGTCCACACCATTCGTTCACGTGCGTCCGAAACTGTCGAAAAATTGTACAGATTCAAACACTCAACGTCCGCCATCATCCATAATCGTTCGCACTCGTTCGAACTCTCGTGTTACAGGCAAAGGGCGAGTTTGGGACGTGGAACCCCGTCCTATATCGTCCCAAAACATCAGGGAAGATGTACAACATGTTTTCGAATGCAATATCTCATCCCCGTGTCGTCTGAATCTGTTAATTATACATTTTTCATTTAGTTTTTCATACCGCAATTATTCCCCAATATCTACCCCCTATTTTCATAGCATAAATTAATGCGTACCGTCACGCAACATGATATATTAATTATCCAAAATTAAATACATCGACAAAACAGGGAAATATCTTTGGGGTATTACAAAGTAAGTCCTCGATCGATGTCATCAATTAGGAACATAAACCAAATAATAGACATGGGTAGATTATTAATCAATATATCAACATAAATATTAAACAAATCATCAACATGCACCTCCTCGTTTCACAAATTAACGGGAACACCCAAGTGACAGTCATGGACAAATCATCTATTCATAATTCACGTAAACCATTAGGTAACAGTCATGAACATATTTTCTAAAACAAACAATCAGTAGGCATCTCAATATAATAACACAGTTTCTACCTTACCCTATCACTTTATGATGTAGGACAAAGGCCACACAACAAAATCATTTCTTACTTGTAGTTTTTAGCTGAGCTTCTAATACCCAACATCTGTCAACTTGTTGGTTATCCTTAGAATCAAACAGGAATAGGTTAGTAAAAGAAAAAGTTGATCGTAGACACACTGTTTCTCTTATAGAAATATAACCTCACAATTTTCATCCTCTCTATCCTTGATGTCTTTAAAAAAAAAATCAAAACTTAAAACATAGAGGACCTACCTTCAGAATGCTTATAGAAATTCTCCTGAGGGTGAGAAAAGTTTCTTTATCCAAGCGACTCCAGAATAATTAGGGTTTCCTTCCCTCAAATGTTCCTATTTATAGAAGATCAAACGTGGGATCCCACAGCATAAAATACCATGGAACTCGTATCCTATGCATTATCATTTTCAATTAGTCTAGAGAGTCTGAGCATAGCTGAAATATCTTGTTAAAATCTGTCCAGTGAGTAGCAGACATTTAAACTGCCGCAGGGGACGTCCGCTTCATCCAATTCAACCAATAGTAGTAAGCCATGCTAGCCCTTAGTCTTTAATTTGTGGTGGCCAACTCTACCGCGAACGCCAATCTTTTTGTGAAAGCCTACATTGCCGCATATTACCAACATTTCCTCTAAATTCTAACTTCCAAATGATGCTATTTCATTGCCTAATTTTGTTGCCGCAGATACAGTCGCTACTGTGGAAAATGCATTATCCAATAAAACGATGACATTCCTTCTTTTAGTATGTTGCCACAAACACATTTGTTGCCGTGAAAATGCATTCCATAACATAAATGATGACATTCAACTTAAATATCCTCCCTCCGCAATGACATCTTCCCTTTTCAAAGAAGAATTTTTTTTCCTAATCTAACGATTCATATTCTATCCTTAAATCCAAATCTAACATTCCCTCATCCACCCGCATCCTTGTGGCATCCAACGCTTCCGCAATAGCATCTTTTCCTCAATGAAACACTCTAGGTTTCTTCCTTAAATTCAATCCAACAGTCCCTCATCCTCCAACATCCTTGCGGTGTCCAATGCTTATGCGAGAGCATCTTTTTCAATCCATCTTGATCTTAGCCGTTCCATGACTTCATCCGACGGTTGCCATTTTATTTGTTCTTCCCTTCACTTGCTATGTAGATTAACCACATTAAAACGATGACATTTCCTTTGCCAATACAACACCGCGGCTAAGTTTCCTTCCTTAGATTATTTTCCTTGTAAAAATCCAATTCATAATTTATCTATTTATTTATTTACTTTATAATTTTTAATAAAACCCTAAAATGCTCAATATGTAAAATTCTCAAAATTGTGTGATACAAAATATTTTTTATTAAATTTCCAAATGTCACATTACAAATTATTCATACGAAAGATTTTGGGTGTGACATCCCTTCCTTGTTAAATTAAATTTTGTCTTTAAAATTTGTGTTATGGGAAACCTTCAGGTATTTCTTATCCATATCTTGTCACATTTCCTATGTTGCTTTCTCTGGTGTGTGATTCTTTCATAACACTTTTAGCAACGAGATTTTTTTATGTCAAAGTTCCTTTTTCTTAAAGTCCAATATCTGAATTGGTTTATTCTCATAGCTAATTATTGATTGAATAATGATGTCCTCATGAAATACCACTTGTGAGGGTTCATGAACACATTTTCTCAGCATCAACAGATGAAAAATATTATGACTCCATTCATCGAAGGTGGTAACTCCAATTTGTAGGCGATCTTTCCAATCATTTTAATAACTGCAAATGGTCCAACAAACCTTGGGTTGAGCTTACCCTTTTTGCCAAACCTTATAATTCCCTCAGAAAGCAAAATCTTCAAAAATACCAAGTCTCCGAGTTCAAATTCTAACTCCCTCCGCCTGCTATCTGTATAACTTTTTTGACGGCTTTAGACTGTTAACATTCTTTGCTTAGTAAGATCAACCGTCTCCGTTGTTTGCTGAATAAAATCACGCCCTAGATGTTGAGCTTCACCAACTTCATTCCAATATAACGGAGATCGACACTTCCTTCAGCATGATAGCAATTATTATACGTGAATTCCACCAATAGTAACATCTTGTTCAACCTGACTTGGAAATCTAGAACACAAGGTCGTAACATGTCCTCCAATATTTGAATCATCCTTTCAGATTGGCTATCAGTTTGAGGATATAATGATGTATTAAACTTTAATTCTATGTCCATAGTCTTATTCAAACTCTTCCAAATGGCTAAAGTAAATCTTATATCTCAACCTAATACAATAGAAACTGGAACCCCATGCAACCGTACAATTTCTTAAATATACAACTCAACATACTAATTTATCGAATAGGTTATCTTGACAGGAAAAAAGTGAACTGGCTTTGTTAACCTATCAATGATTACCCAAACCACATCGTGTCCTTTTACGGTCCTTAGTAAATTTATGACGAAGTCCATCGCAATTTGCTCCCATTTCCATTATGGTATCGGTAAATACTATAATGTTCCTGCTAGCCCCTGATGTTCTGCTTTTACTTGTTGGCATGCCAAACATAACTCCACATGTTTTACAACATCTTCCTTGAGATTAGGGTATCAATAGTGTTGTTTTAGGTTTCTATATATTTTGGTACTTCTAGGGTGGATCGAAAAGTTAGAGTGAGTTTCTGCCAAAATTTCTCGTCATAAAAAGTTATTTCTAGGGACATACCATATGTTTTTGAATTTAACAATTCCTTGATCAGAAACAGAGTAATCAGATTGGTCCAATAATTTCTTATTCGATTTAAGGCTCACACACATAGGGTCGTTGGTATGTGCTTCTTTGATCTTCTCTAATATAGTTGACGTTAATGTCATAGTTGAAAGAGTGGAAGTCAATTGACAGGTAACTAACTCTAATACAAATCTTTGAATTTCTGACTAAAGGGTTATAAATACTGTTGGCTTAGTGTGCATTAGGTTATTTGTTTTGATGATGACGATATTATTTGTATAATTAAGTTGTTTAATTTGTAATTGTTTATGTTCATGAATACGTTATTTAAATTCATTGGAAATACCTTTAATACGGGTATTAATGTTTACTAACGATTTGTCTAAGTCCATGTAGTTCATATGTTGATTATTGGGACTTAGTGAATTCAAGAAACACAAAAACCGACAAAAAAGATCTACTAAAAGTGCAAGGAGGTTTACCAAATTTCTGGAGAACTGAAGAAGCGGTTGACCAAAATGAAAATGGTCGACTGGCTAAAACGATAGAGTGCTCGAGTTTTGGAACTACTGAAGAAGCAGTCGACTGGTGAAGAAATGGTCAACCGCAACATAAGACAAATTGCTTGTTATTTCTGTGGTTGAGGAAGTGGTCAAGCTAGCGGTCGAGTAGCCGAATTGTTGATCAACCGAAAGTTTAGAGATATGAAGAAGCGGTCGATTGACGAGAAATTGGTTAACCAATTTGACAGACCTGAGCGAAAAATAGACAACCAAAAGCATAATACTAACTTTCCAATGGTCGAATGTGGTCGAAGAAATTGGAGGTGGTCGATCGCTCAAGAAAGGTCTATATATAAAAGACGCTCCGAAGCTCAAACTAACGAAGTGGGAATCGAAGCGAAGCTGTGCCAAATTTTATACTTGATTCCAAATCATTATTTAAGTGTCAAACCTAACTCTCCAATCCCCAANATTAGCACACTAAAAGTTAAAAATGTTGATTTAAATTGTGTTGTGCTTAATTTCACAAATGAGAGCCAAAAATTAAAATATGCTCCTAGGGAAGCAAAGTGCTACATTTGATAAAGCCAGTATTGACTACCAACCCTTTGCAAAGAAGAAAAATTATGAAAATTTCTTTGTTTGTCCTACTATTTGTAATAGTTGTAATTGTGTAGGACATAAATCTTTTAGTTGCCCATTAAAATTAAATGACAAAGGGCAACTTAAAAATTTGTTTGGGTTCCAAAAACAACCATTCCTAAGATTGAAAGACCCAAAAAGATTTGGGTGCCTAAGAAAAACACGGTGTTTTTTACTTTTGAATCAAGAGTATACATTTTTTGTTGATAAAAATACTTATATGAATTGCATAAACTCTTGATATGATTTGAATTGTTCATATGCATATAGATTAAAAGTTTATACTCTTGATTAATATTGATTTTATTGGTTGCATATTCTTTTGGTATCATTGATCTAGAATTTTTTTTTTCATTCAATTGATTTAATTCTTCAATTGGTTTATTTTCGTTTAAATTTTGTTAATCCAACAATTGGTATAACAAATTGCATATATTGAATGATTGTTGGTATTTGATTTTGATATCTTGTCAATCCCCATTGAATTGAATCTATTTTTGACATAGGGGGAGAAAAGAGTTTTAACTTGAATAAATTTTTTTAAGGTTTAAATGTGCTTATTACAATTGGTCTATTGATTTTTATTTTTGGTATCAAATTAAATGTTTCTCCCAACAATTGGAACTCTAAGGGGAGAAATATATTTGTTTTGTTTTGGAATGATTTTGATGAGTTCCCCAACTTTTATATGTACTCAATGACTTGATTTTGTGCATATTAATAAAGGGGAAGAGAAAATTGTATTTCAATTGGTATCATTTATTAAATTGTGTTTGTTCCCTCCAACGTTTTATATGGATTGAATTTTGATAAAAGGGGGGGAGTTTATTTGATTGTTTGAATTGACTCTTAGAATCCCTAATTTTTTTATAGTTAATGAAAAAAAGGAGAAATGGTAATTGTTTTGATTGAAATATTGAAATGTTGAATTAAATGGATGATATTGTTTGATTGTTTCCCTCCAATATTTTATGTGGATTGAATATTGATAAAAGGGGAGAATTTATTGAATAATATTTTTTTTGATTGAAATGGAGAAACAAATAGTTGATTTTGTTTGATAAACCTCCTCCGTATATTCTTGTTAATATTTCACTAGGGGGAGAAAAAAATAGATTATGTTGATTGTTTGATTAATTTTCCTCCAATAATTTTATGTTGTGATTAATGATAAAGGGGTAGAAATTTGTTGATTAACCTTGTTAGTTCTTCCCAATAAATTCTTTTTTATTATGATAAAAAGGGGGAAAAGTTAGGTAAGTTGTTTGTTAGAAAAGTATGATTGACATGAATTTAAAGTGAGACATTGCATGAACTAAGGGGGAGTATCATATATGCAATAGACATTATGTTCATGCTTATGATAGGTGATTAAACAACTTAATATATTTTGTCATCATAAGAAAGGGAGAGATTGTTGGCCTAATATGCATTAAGTTATTTGTTTTGATGCTGACAATATTATTTGTATAATTAAGTTTTTTAACTTGTAATTATTTATGTTAGTGAATACATTATTTATATTAATTGGAAATATCTTTAATACGGGTATTAATGTTTACTAATGTATTTGCCTAAGTCCATGCAGTTTATATGTTGATCATTGAGACTTAGTGAATTCAAGAAATGCAAAAACAGACAAAAAAGTAGACTAAAAGTGCAAGTAGGTCGACCAAATTTATGGAGAACTGAAGAAGTAGTTGACAAAAATGGAAATGGTCGACCGAGCAAAATGACAGAGTGCTCAAGTTCTGGAACTGCTGAAGAATTGGTCGACTGGTGAAGAAATGGTCGACTACAACATAAGACAGATTGCTTGTCATTTCTGTAGTTGAGGAAGCGGTTGAGCTGGCGGTTGAGTAGCCGAATTGTTGATCGATCGAAAGTCTAGAGATATGAAGAAGTGATCGACCAAAGAGAAATTGGTCGACATATTTGACATACTTGAACAAAAAGTGGACGACCAAAATCATAATGGTAACTTTCCAACGGTCGGATGCGGTTGACCAAATTGGAGGTGATCGACTGTTCAAGAAGGGTCTATATATAGAAGACACTCTAAAGCTCAAACTAACGAAGTGGGAATCAAAGCAAAGCTGTGCCAAATTTTATACTTGATTCCAAATCATTATTTGAGTGTCAAACCTAACTCTCAAATCCCCAAACTTGAGATTTTATATTTGGGAGAGTTAGAAATTTTTAGTTTTCTATTTTCGTGTACTCAAATGTTGAAAGGCTAGATTGATACCTGTGAAGATCAATCCAGAGGGTGGCGCCCTGAGAACTGTCTGTAAAGGTTTGGTTATGTAACATCCCTCGGTGCTCCCAGTACAATATTGTCCGCTTTGGGTTGAAGCTCGCACGGTTTTGTTCTTGGGGTTAGCCCAAAACGCATTGTACTAGGTAGGAAGGGGCTCCATGCTTATATAACATGCATTTTCTACTCTCCCAAGCGATGTGGGGTTGTGCCCCCTGATATGGGCCGGGCCCACAATTGGGCCTTTCCTGGCCTTCATAGGCCGGGATGCCACAATCTCCCCCTTTGGGGACCAGACGTCCTCGTCGGCCACACTTCCGGTTGGGATTTCGCTCTGATACCACTTGTAACATCCCCCGGTGCTCCCATTACAATATTGTCCACTTTGGGCCGAAGCTCGCACGGTTTTGTTCTTGGGGTTAGCCCAAAACGCATTGTACTAGGTAGGAAGGGGCTCCATGCTTATATACCATGCATTTTCTACTCTCTCAAGCGATGTGGGATTGTGCCCCCCTAATATGGGCTGAACCCACAACTGGGCCTTTCCTAGCCTTCACAGGGCGGGATGCCACAGGTTGACACTCGTGAAGTCAATCATCACCAACCGGGGAGGTTGGGTGATCAAGGATCTCCAAGTCGAAAACTTGGAGCGCGAACGTAAGCCAGGGTTGTTGAACTGTGTGGACAAACTTGGTGTCATCTCTCTTACCCTCTCTCTTATATTTGTGTTTGTTTGTTTATTTATTATTAATAAATCACTTAGGGTTAGAAAAATACATATTGCACAAAAAATTTTAGCCTCCCTCGCTCCCTCCCTCTCTCTTTCTATAGGCTTGCATATAGTGCAACAGATACATTTGTCCACAAAGAGTGCACTAAAACTGCCTTTCTACTTAATCTGTCAGCTACTACATTCGCTTTTCCAAGGTGATACTTAATCTCACAGTCATAATCTTTAAGATACTCCAACCATCATCCCTATCTCATGTTTAGCTTCTTCTAACAAAAAATATACTTTAAGCTCTTATGGTCTATAAAGATCTAACACCGAAGACCGTGCATGTAATGTCTCCATATTTTGAGCGCAAACACCACTGCAGCTAATTCAAGATCTTGAGTGAGGAAGTTATGCTCATACTTCTTTAATTGTCTAGAAGCATAGGCAATCACTTTTCACTCCCGCATAAGCACGCAAACCCAATCCGTTCTTTCAAGCATCACAATAAATACAATACTTACCATTTTCAGATAGTAAAGTTAAGACTAGAACCGTAGTTAATTTCTGTTTCAATCTTTGAAAGCTCTCTTCATATTCATTGGACCACCAAAATTTGAAATTCTTTCTTGTTAAACTTGCTAAGGGCAAAGAAATTTTTGAAAAGTCTTCTATAAATCTTCTGTACTATCATGCAAGACCAAGAAAACTCCATACTTCACCTATATTCTTTGGTTGAGGCCAGTTCAAAAGTGCTTGAATCTTAGCTGAATCAACGACTATGCCATCTTTAGAAATACTATGACCCAAGAAGTTGACTTTTTCCATCCAAAGTTCACATTTAAAAAATTTCATGTGCAGTTGGTGCACCTTTAAAATCGATAGGGTGATCTCTAGGTATTCCATATGCTCTTCCTTAGAACAAGAATAAATCAATATATCACCAATGAACACAATTATGAATTTTTTCAGAAAATTCTTGAAGATGCGAATCATCAAATCCATAAATGTTTCAGACGCATTAGTCAATAAAGACAACCAAAAACTCGTACTATCCACATCTGGTCTGAAATGTTGTCCTTAGAATATCATCTATTCTGACCTTCATTTGGCAGTATCTGGACCGTAAGTCAAATTTTGAAAACACACTAGTGCCTTGGAGTTAGTCAAATAAATCATCGATCTTGGCAAAGGGTACTTACTCTTCACAGTCACTTTGTTCAACTCCATTTAGTCGATACACATTGTCATTGAACCGTCCTTCTACTTCACAAATAAGAGAGGGGCACCCCACGGAGAGGAGCTAGGGCGTATAAAACCCTTGTTAAGTAATTATTCAAGTTGAGTTTTCAATTTCTTTAGTTCAACCGGTGCCATTCTATACAGGTTCTTAGAAATAGGTTTGGTGCCAGAATACATAACTATTACGAATTCAATTTCCCAATAGGGTGGTAATCTAGTTAAATCTTCAAGAAAAACCTCAAGAAAACGTTGAACAATATTGATGTTATCAAGCCTCACATCTTGTAATAAACTCGTAGCAACAATACTGGTCAAGAACCCACATATCCATTACTCAATAGTCATTGTGCTTTAATTGCATAAATAATAGGTGGCTTCCTTTTGTCCTTAATACCATGAAAAACATATTCTTTGTCATATGGAGGCTGGAATTAAATTACTCTTCTTCTATAGTTTGTAGTTGCGAAGTGATGAAATAATCAGTTTATGCCAAGAATAACATCATATCTCTTGATGTCAATTACAATAAGGTCGGCTTGTAGAGATCAGTCATCAAAACTAATAACACATTCTTTTGAGATACCTATTGCATCTTAATACTCTCTCAAGGGTAACATTACTTTCAAAGTATGATTGATCAGACCAGCTAAATTGTTCAATTTACAATAAAATACAGATGTCACAAATGAGTGCAAAGCTCCATAATCAAATAAGGTATAAGCAACTACGTTATTAATAAAAGTAATATCTAAAACCATAGAAGGCTGCTTGTTACCATCATCTTTTATAGGAGAGAAAATCTATGGAACGACTTTCTTTTGTGCCCCAGCTAGAGTCAGACAATCTTCAGCTATATGACCCACTTTTCCACACTTGAAGCACTATTAAGTTCTAGCTTTACATTCTCCAAAGTGGTTCTTCTTGCACTTAGGACATTGATTAGCTTGAGACGTCCTACCACCATCTCTGATAATCACTAGTCCTTCAAGAACTCACTTTCTCTTTCCTTGTTGTTCACCACCAGCGAGGGGCATCTTTGTTCTTTTGTTCTGTTGAGACTGATTTTCTCTGAAAAAAATTCCTCCTTACCTCTAGTTGCTTGGCCACCATAGATTCAGCTTCTTCTACATCTAGTGCTTTAGACATAATCTTGGAAATGGGCATGTCTTGAATGCCATAAATCTTCACACCTCTATATATCTCCACTTTCAAACCTTGGACAAATTGACATACATTAAGGTCATTAGTAGCCACCAAGTGTGCTGCAAAAGTGCTTCAAATTTCCTCACATACTCTACCACATATCCTGTTTGACGAAGCTAAGTAAAACTCCACTAGTTTTCATGTCCTCGTGGCGTGACTAAAGTAGTTGTCATAAAATAGTTCTCTAAATTTTCTCCACATCATGGTTTTCACATCGTGAGTGATCTTAACTAAATCCCATAAGAACCTCGCGTCCTAAATTAACAGATAAGCAGCACAAAATCCATTCCTCCTCCTGAATCTTAGCATATTTGAGCATGTCTTCTAGTGCTCTAATTCATTCCTCAATTTTGGTTGGATCAGTGGCGTTTCCATCAAAGTTTGGTGGGTTTAGACGGAGGAACCTCTCCCACCCAGCTTCAACATAAGCAAGTTGCAATCTTCCTCACTCTTCCCTTTCAGCCATATGCTCCATATGCTAAAGTTGTCGTTCCATCAATTTAGTAAAACAAACAAATGCCTCATCCCTGGTGTCCCCGTTGTTTCTAGCTTCCCTAACCATATTTTCCTCTAGAAAACCCTAATACCAGAAAGTAAAGAAACTAACTTAGTAATTAAAATTATTATTTATATTAGACATATTTAGTGTTGAGGAAGCATTCTCATGTGAAAGCTTGCGTTGTTGAGCAGTCTGCGGAAATGACTTTAACCTGGGTGCTCTGATTCCATATTGTAATGCCTGAAGCATTAAGACCTTTTTCTTGTCATTTTTTTATAAAACAATAACATATTAACCCTTCATTCATAAATTCATGCCTTTAACAACCATTTACAGCAGAAGTCTTTAAACAAAAACCTATTTAATTTCAACATAGTAAAATCTAATGAAATAAACCTCAATATTCATGAGTGAAACTAAATATTAAAAACATAAGAAGAAAAGTACTTATTTTATAAATTTATTCACTTTCCTTTCAACACCCATGGTCAATCTTACTTCCATGGTCAATCTCACTTCCGTGGTCAATCTCGCTTCAAAGAACGCTTCAGCTTTCCAATGAGTATTCCCTTCAACTGCCACAATTATTCGTTTGTCTCATTAGGTTCTTCGAAAACTTTATCCTCACCTATATTACAAAGTTCACCTATGAACCTAACGCTAAACAAGAGATGCATAAAAAGATATAAACACGAAGTGCATATAATTAGGAAAATCATGTCATTTTTAGTTAGTAGACTTTCTTTTTCTTTCTCTTTACAATCCAATCGTTGTGGGTAATTCAGTTTAGGGGAGAAAATGACACCATTAGGTCCACCTCATGCGGAATAGTTAACTCAAACCCCACCGACAACGACCATTTACGTTTATTAAATTTCTCATCTTTCTTAAGTGAATGCATGAAACGTACGCATGCCATATAACATCAATCTAGTATGCATCATATGCAACATAGTAACAAAAAGCAAGTCCAAAATTGACGTCATTAATTATGAACATAAACCAATTAACAAACTTGGGCAGATTATTCATCAATATATCAACATAAATATTTAACAAATCATCAACATGCATCTCCTTGGTTCACAAATTAACGTAAATACCCAAGTGACAGTTATGGACATATCCTATATTCACAGTTCACGTAAACCACCAGGTAACAATCATGAGAATATTTTCTAAAGCAAACAATCCGTAAACATCTTAGTATAATAATAAAGTTTTTATCTTACCCTAGCACTTTGTGATATAGGCCAAAGACGACACAACAAATGTAACGCCCCTTTTAATAAATCTTATTTCTCGAAGTATTGTCACATTTTTTTTTTAAATTTGCAAGACATAGTTAAAACTTGACTTAAATACCATTTGGAATAAAACCATACTTATGCATCTTTACAACGGAAGACTTTATCAATTAAAATATAATTCTCACCAAAAACCAATTTTAAAAGTCTTTTACAAATTCGAATATATGTGAAATTCAACAGTGAACCAAAATACTAAATTGCCAACAGAAGCATCATTAAAGAAACCATTTCAAAACTTGGTAGTCACATCCAACTACAAATCATGAATGCAAACCCAACAACCATCAACTCTTTATCATGGCCAAGCTCCTTCAACATGAACTTTGCATTTGTCATTTCATTCGCAACATCCATACCTACAATGCAAGATTCATCTATAAATCTAAGACTTAGTAAGTAATGCATGTGACCATGAACAAGATATGTCGTGACATTGGTTTTTCTAACTTTTCGGTCTATTTTCTTTCTTTTCTTATCTTTCTCTCTTCTAGGGTGTGAGTAGGCACGACGATGGGCACACACACCATGACCCTCCTCTTTGTGGGAGGCCTACTCTTTGTGGGAGGTATCTTCTCTATGGGTCTGTGAGAGTCCTCTATTAACTGCTATGGAATTTAATGCACAGCTACCTAGCAATCCTCTGTGCCAGTCAGCTGTAACCTCATCATAGCAAGCTAATGGCTAATGCATCACCGGTCCTCTCTGTGAGACAACCTGTCCATTTATGTATACTTTATCATCTTTTATCTTTCTTAAATGCAGATTCATGTAGGAACATACATAAAAATACCATGGATCACATCCCTATAAATTGACCATCAATAAAGTGTGCAATATGTAAACAAACAGCAACCACAGATCCTCTAGTGAATATTATCATTATAAACAGAACCATCTAGTAGCTATAACAAATCCTCAACATATGCAATAATTAAAGAAAACAATAACAACAAATCCTCAAGGACAGAACATCACCCATCAACCAGAAGACTAAACCTCAATATCATGAATAATGGAGAACAACACAAAATATTAGTCAATACGATAACAGGTCCTCAGTATGCTCATAAGAATTGTGAATAACCTAACATTTATCATCACAAATAGAACCCTAGAATCAATCTTCACCTCAATGAACCTAACAATAATCACAGTGAATAAGGCAACACATTCTCGAGAAATCCATTAGAAAACAATAAGCAACACATCCTACAAAAAATGGACATTAAACCTTAATCTAATCATCAAGTCCTCGAGAGTTGCTAAATGATAGTATCAAGACAGAACCCAAAACAGTTTCAACATACTTAACAGAATTTCATATCCTTAGACTACCAAGCATAAAATAAATATAGCATGTCCTTGAGCCATCAGAAGGCAAGGTGTTGATCATACCAACAGAGCATAAATCCTCGAGAGTTAACATCAACAACACCAAAATGGAACCCAAAACAATAGCGACAAACCAAACTCCCTAACGCCTTGCATTGTAGGTCTTGAGGCCACCCACAAGCAAACATTACTTACCTCAACCTTTCAAAGGGAATAACCTATCCAGCCATGGCAAAGCTCGTCCCTCCCGCAGCCCATCACCACTGAAGACTCGGTCTCCTTCAGAGAGCTTCGAACCAACTCACCCCCATTACCAAAACTAACAAAATAGTGCGGCTCAACCTTATGTGCACCCTTTTATACTTGCGGTTTAGGTCAAGACGTTCGCCATTCGAGTTCTAGACGATGCCGTAAAATGGTCTTCCGAGAGCATTGGTCACCATGGATGCTAATGTTGCCGAAAAGGGAAGTTTTACTGTGTTAATTTAATGACCAAAACAACCACGTTCTATAGATTTTGCAGCTGTGTTCTTGTCCACAGACGGATATGCTTCCATGTTTCTCAATTAATCTCCATGCGCTTATCTCCAAATGACGACGTCTAGCTTCATTTGTGTGTTTTTGATTTAGCCGAATGACGTTGTTTCTCTTAGGCCACATATTTTCCATTGGTCGAATGATGCCATTTGATTCTCTGTTTCACTGCGTTTTTCCCTTCGCATGGAAAGAATCTGTGTCATGGGAGTATCTCCCCGTCATTAAACGGTCCATGTGTGGCACGCTATTCCATCTGATGGCCAGACTTCCTCCCGCCACAAAATCTTTCTATGCTGCAGGAGCATCTTTTCTACTACTCCCCCATCTGACAGTCAATGTTTTACTCCGCATAATCAAAATGTTTTCATGGTCACTGCCATTCCGTGGTCACCATCTAATGGTTGGTGCCTAATTTTGCATCCCCATTTGACGGTCAATGTTTTACTTCACCCAAACCCAACATTCCCGCAGCTACTATCCTTTCCACGGTCACCATTCAACGTCCCGAATTTCATACGCCGTTCTACCCTACGGTGCTTGCTTCCTTCCCTTTTCAACCCTCTACGTGAAAACCTCCCAATAGCAAATATCCCTCCCATTTTCAAGGTCACCCGCTACACTACTCTCAATAGCCATAAACATTTCTTTTTTAAATAAACATTCACATTCATCCCCCAAAAGCAGTACACATCCTGTTACGAGACCACCCATATTCACACACAAAATTTATGCCACTGCTAACAGCCCACCTATCACTTCCAATACACCATAAAATAGTATCTTTCACCAATAATTGACTGATAAATATTATTGAATCATGAGACACTTAAGTATTTAGAACTTCGCCCAAATTGAATTTCAGTTGTTACAACCCTTCCCTCGTAATTTAAAATTGTGTCCTCAAAATTTGGTTTTCATGGTTATCTCCACATACCCAATGTCGTGATCCTTTTATCCTATGGAGATTGAAGGTCTTATATGGCTTTCTCTCTCAACTCAATGATGATTGAAGTTTGCAATCCTCACCTTGCAATACTACTAGAGCCAAATCCTTTCTTATGTAAAATTCTCAAGTGCTATTTCTTTGTAAACAACACAATATGATTTCAAACAATCCTTAAAGCATTTTCCAATCCATACTCATCTTGTTGTCTAAAGAACAACTTTTTTCTTTTTCCCCGAACCTCATTACTCTTTTAAATGGAGAGACCTTCAGAAATACTTGATTCTCCCACATTAAATTTTAGCTCTCTACGCCTTCGATCGACTTAGCTCTTTTGTCAACTTTTAAGCTTCTAGCATTCACGCTTTTATCACTGACATCGCCTCTGCGGTTGTTGAAAAATCTCTAGGATAAATGACTTAGCTTCCCCAGGGTGATATTTAAATTTCACTTTCATAGTCCTTAACAAACTCTAGCAAACGCCGATGTTTCAAGTTCAACTCCTCTTACGTGAAAATGTAATTTAGGCTCTCATGGTTTGTGAAAATCTCGCACTGCTGTCCTTAATAGATAATGCCTTCATATTGTCGTGCTTATTTGTTTGGAAGCAACATAGATGACCCATATCAATCCTAAAAAATGTTTTCAATCCTTCTTTTCCTTGTTGTATGAGGATTAACCCTCCTTTCATTCTTGTGTAGGTCATCTACTCACAGACTCGATCAAAATTCTTCAGTTCTTAATTCCTAGTCTTGCCAGTCTTCTCACTTTAAGATCTTAGATAGATAGATCACTCTAGTACAAAAAAACATTGAGGTTGCTAATCAATAGGCCTAACTCTTCTGTCTTGCGGGCATATTCAACAACACGACCACAACAATCCTACTTAACACCTCTGTATGTTACTTTCCAATTAATTCTTATTAGAATAAAAACTCCTAGCGCAACTTCCCCATAGGGCTACATTGATTAATCCTTGGTTATGTGACCAGAAATCCACTCCTACAACTCCCAGTCACTTTCCAAATCCAAAACCTCCGAATGGATTTCCTCTTGTAGATCTAGCACCAAACAACCAATAGTGCGCTAATGTTTAGTTCTATCATCACTGATCTCATAAAATCCTATCTCATCATTTCTACACAATTTAGAAGGCCTCTTAGCTATTCATTAACGTCAGCCAGGATTGTGACATCCCACTTAAACCTGGCAGACTCACTCAACTAAATCCTCGCCCTCTTGGACTGAACATGTGCTATGGCACTTCAGATTCTATAATCTGGGTAAATGCACCACCAAATATCCTCTACATTAGGTGAACGCATTGCATGACGACAGATAGGTCCTTAGGGTGGGATTCATCATCTCTTCTTTCTTGATCCTTTGTATATGCCTTCTAGTCCAACACCGAAAATGAACCTCAATTAGTCCTTATGTTTGAATTTACAAATTTTGGAACTTCTATATTCAACTTAGACTCTTATTCCGTACATCCATCTAACTCATCATCCGAAGAATGGTCTCCATAGTCAAACATACACTTCCCCAAAGAGTTGATTCGATGCGAGTGAAGTACTCATTATTATTTTATTTACTTATTCTTCTCGTCTCTGAACGTCCATAAGCAAGTTAGAATCCAAGAAGACCACTCATTAATTTTTGAACACTCACTATCGATCCTCAATACTCCAAGTTTATTCCTTCCATCCATGATACTAGTTTTCACCTTCTTAAGTCCTCACTTACTAATCCTTGCTATGCCCCGCAGTATCCTAGACAAACATCTTCTCATTAATCTTTTAAACTTGAAGGGGTAACTTGTAGTGACCCAATTTTCCTTTTCTTTTAAAACGTGTAATTTCGAAAGAGCATAAAATTTAAAACTTTTTCTTTTCGATTTAAATCCTTTTGAAAATATTTTTCTTTTATTAATATAGTGGAAGACTTTAAAATAAAACAAAACATTTAAGAAATACAAAAAATAAACATTTTTCTGCTACAATTAAATTTCTTTGCAAAACCTTTACAAGCCATTTTTCTTTAAATCCCTTTAGCTTAGCCAACCATAAGATCTGCGTGTGCAAATCCTTCAACAACTGCTCCTGTTCCTGGTTCCTTGCATACCTACATCACAAGACTTAAACTAATGAGTCTATAGCTTAGTAAGTGATATAAAATAAAACGTGAAATGCATATGATGTGCAACTTTAAAGAAATGTAGTTTTTGTTTTTCTTTTCAATTTTCCTTTACCGTTATCTTGATCTTGACTTTACTTTATCTGGAGGCGTTAGAGATGTCTAAACTTGGTGAGGAAGAATTGTCAACTCAACCTCCCACCTTGTTACACCTATTTACAGTTCTTTTGTTTCTTTGCCAGGCTTTACCTACTGATCCACAAAAACGTCTATTTATGTTTCTTTTCACATTTCGTTTCCATTTCCTTTTCAAAACTATGCATGAAAACCATAACTCCTTAAATGCAGCCAAATGCTCTGTAATAGAGGCTCCTTCCACTAACTGATGAGAATAAAGTCGTTGCTTCAAATGCAACTTGCTAGTCAGAGTTTTCTTCATACACAACTGCTCCAATCTGAACCATAATTCAACAGCAGATTTCTCGTTCAAAACATCCTGGAAAATCTGATTTGATAAATGCAGACGTATCAAAGATAGGGCTTTTCGATCCTTTCAAAATTTCTCCTCTTCACTCAATAACGTGAGCATTTTATCGAGCCCTAATAATGCGTCGTCTAAATCCATCTGTGCGAGCACATCTCGCATCTTCACTTGCCATTACTAAAATCTCGTATTTTGATCAAACATTGGAATATCAAATTTCACTGAACTCACTCTGCCCAAAAATTTTAGAAATTTTCTCACAATTTATGAACCGAAAATATCCGCCCCAAATTTCAGAACACCAATGTCCCAACAAAATTTTGCACTCAAAAATCACAACTTTCCAAAAAATCCACATGCAAATACAGAAATTCTCCAACCTGCAATTCCCAATATCTAGCAAATATTTGCAAAACGCCAAATCAACAATCAAAAACCAATTCACTGTTTTTCTTCACCGGTGATGTGCTTGCAGATTCGAAGACAGAAGAAAAAATGACTATTGATCTGAACGTCTCACAGCTTCAGAACAAAACGGTGAGTCAGTGTATTGCAGAATCGGCTGGCAACGATGAATGTAACACGCGACCTCTGGCGATGACAGATCGACGACAACGAGTTTTCTCCTTTCTATTTTTGGTGACAGACGGCAACGGCGGACTGGGCAGGCGACGACACTCTCTTTGTCAGACTGTGTGGAAGGCAGAGACACGTTCGGCGTCTTCTTCTTCTGGGCGATGGACGGTTGGCAGTGTCGCTTCTCTTTGGCAACTGACGGCAGCAACGAGTGGACGGCTGGGCAGGAGAACGACGACTTCTATTGCGGCGCGCGACAAGTAATACAAGCGGCTTTGCAAACCCAATTTCGACCCTTAATGTTAATTAATTTATCTAGCAACAGAAGTCCTAAAAAGAATTAAAGCCAAAGCCCAATAACGCTGTCCTAAACTGAAAGTTCAAATGTGACATTAAGATAGAATGATTATGACGACCCAGTTTTTCTTTCTGAAAATGTGTAAAATTTAAAACTTTTCTTTTATCAAAACAACGGAAGACTTTTATTTGTAAAACAGTTGAAAATGCGATAAATAAAATTTTTTTCTTTTATAATTTAAAATACTTTACAAAACTTTTTACAAATCATTTCTCTTTCTTTAATCATTTAGCCTAGCTAACCACAAGATTCGCAATTGCAAATCCTTCATCAACTGCTTCTTAACCTGTTCTTGGATGTACCTACATCACAAGACTTAAACTATGAGTCTAAGACTCAGTAAGAGATATAAAAAATATATGCAATGCATATGCTATGCTGCTTTTAAAATCCATATGCAATTTAAAATCCATATGCAATTTTCTGTTTTCATTTTCTATTTCAGTATCTTTTTTGTTTACATTATCCGTTTCGGTTGCCGGGGTCCCGCTTGCGGACCAACCTCACAGATTCATTCCCAGAATACCTCGTAAGAACATCGAGCTTATCCTAGAACGCGTCTATTTACGTTTATTCACATTTGGTTCCATTTTTGTTTTAGTATCTTTTCTATTTACATTATCCGCTTCGGTTGTCGAGCTACCGCTTGCAGACCAACCTCACGACTTCATTCCCAGAATACCCCGAAAAGAACCTCAAGCTTATACTTGAACTCATCTATTTACGTTTATTTCTATTTTGTGTCCATTTAGTTTGTTTGCCTTCAATGATACTATGGATAATCATACAACCTAAATGAAGATTGCCGCTTCAGGTGATCAGCCATCGAGAAAACCATACACTTAGTATGTATGAACATCCATTATACCATTTTCTAAAACCATGCATGAAAACTATTTTCGTAACATCTTTTAAAAACCATGATGTGTGAATGCTCGTGAATGCATACAATACTATATCCTCAAAGCATGATTTGTATCAATCCTACAATCCTTAAGCATGATCCATATCAAATCCTTGACTTAAATCTAATCAACACGTCATTAAGAACTTAATTCTAATAAACACAACATGAAGTAGCAATACATCCTCGATCAACAGTTATATTAATATCAACCATCTTAACTTAAATAACCTAATTCTAATAATCACAGCCAGCATATAATTCCTCACTCTTGCGATGTAGGGCCCCAACGACCAAAACACATACAATATCAACTTACCTGCCTATCTTCAATGCACTCAAATTCTTCATCTCAATACCTTAAAAATCAACACATTTAATCATCAATAACTATCCCAAAGTCTCAAACTTATAACTTGATACTATGCATATACATTATAATTTTATTCCATATTTCCTTCAACTTCACAGTTCCTCAAAACAGTAAAAGACCGAGAATACCTTCATTTGTTTCCATATAATTATAAACTTGTTTCCATAGTTCATTATCTTCAATGACTTTGATACCATTAATCTTCATTCATTACTTAATAACATTTCATAATCCAAATCCAACTTTATTACTTAACTGTTTTTAACAACCCAAAACACATTCCACTAGGCAGTAGCCAAATCATAGAATTGACCTCGCATCAGCTGAGCAGTATTTCCTCAACAAAATCCCTTAACACCAATTTAACATGGCATGGATATTTTACCATGATCATTCATATTTCGTAAGACAGTAACCACCGTAGAACTTCAACAAAATCCAATTATAAAGCATGGCACTCACATGTTCATCAAAAAAGCAATACAGAAAGTAAAACCCATTTTCATGCTTTCCTTTCAGTATTTCATCAATGATATATTCAGCCAAGAATGGTTTTAATCCAACATAACCTTCAATAAATACTTCCTAATTCACAATAGACAACAATATCCAGATTACTCTCATCAAAACACACAGTGGCATTATCATGGATTTTCCATTTTCATAACAACTACAGAGATTACATAACCAAACAGTTAACATAATCCAACTTAAACAACCAAGCGTATACATATGCATGATATTTTTCTTGAAGACTACAACGGTATGGAGTGAAACCATGCATAAGAAAATCGTAGAAGAACCATGGTTACTAGCAGCACCCGCGAGAGGGAACTTAAATTCCAATCCAGAGACCTTCTTCTTCTCAAACTATCTTCTCTCTCCCTCATAGAAGCTCCCTCTTTCTTTCTCTCCTTTCTCTCTTCTCCCAGAAGCTTTTTGTAAAAACCAAAACCCTCCTCTCTTATTCTTTCTATTTCTCTCTCGCACTAGAAGCTCTCTCTTCTCTGCTCCCTCTCTATCTCTATATTTCTCTCGGCCTTCAACATTCTCCAGAAGCTCTCCCTCACTCTACCTTTCTCTCTTCTGTCTCTCTTTCTCTCTCATTTTCTCTCTATTTTCATTTCATTAGAAGCATCACAAATACGCTTCATTTATCCCCATAATTCTTACCTAACCCAACAACTCAATTGCCATCTGTAAAGGAAGCAAACGTGGAGAGATCACATAAACACAGCCACCTTGGGATTTACATTTCTTCTTCGGGCCGAAAATCAAAGTGGAGTCGGTCGATCGTTGATTGGCCGCAACTCAACACCCACAATCAGCCGCTCCCACACAAAAACACATTTCACCATGAGGTTGGTCAATCATGTGATCGACGGCCACTAAATCCTCTCGGTCGATCGTTGATTGACCACTCCAACATCAATCCACTGCCATTCCTTCAAAACACCACTAGGAATTTTGTGGTCAACCATTTGGTTGACTGTTTCCTTCATGGCCAGATTTTGTTCCACCTCTGTAATTTCTATCAATTGTTTCCTTCATTGCCTGACTTTACATTGAATCTGTCATTTTTGCGGTTGACCGGCTCCTTCTACAAAGCATTGAACAGTCTCCCAGCAATCGACCTCCCCTTTTGCTAACCACTTGCATTTTTGTCATTGTAATTTTTAACTAACTTAACACTCCATTCACTGATTCAACAATTCCGTCACTACTTTAACAACTCCTTAAACAATAATCCACCAATTATCTCCATAATCATATAATAAATCTTCAATCCTCATTCCAATAATCAGTACAATTATACCCAAACTTATTTTCAGGGTATTACAATCCATAATAAAATCATTCTTTAATTTCCAATAATTTATAATTATTATTATCCTTAATCACAACTTAATTCTGGGTATTACAATGATATTACAAGTCCAATAAACTATGTGAAATAAAAGATAACAATATAATTAAACTGTAGGTAATGTAAACTAGATTGAGTCCCATCTTACCAAATAAAATTTTCAAAGTAAGGAAATAACTAAGTGATATAAATACTGATCATTCTTGTTTCAGTTGTTGGAAATTCCCCTGACTGTGACTTGAAAGGAGGGAGTCGTTGGGGTAAATCGACTAAATTCTGTAGGGATAAAGTTCTACGTTTAGCAATACAGTTAGGAAAAATGAATAAGAGCATGCTAAATGTAAAACGTTTTATTAAAACTGATTATAAAACATATAGTAGGGCAAGTGATAAACATTCCACTATAGAGTGATACATTCATAAAATAGGCCCTTACTACATAATATAAAGTTTCAATGAAAATATAGCTCCTCATGAACTCTGGACACACCATACCATAGGCATAAACAATAATAACTGTGATACTCGTGTAACACCCCGTAGCGTTAAATCTTTTTTTTTTTTTAAACCATGCATTCGCAGAAAACCAAGTCCTTTAGAAAACATACAACGCAATTTTGTAAGAAAACCTCCTTTGGAAATCAGAGCTTAGTAAACTCATCTTTTATTAAATATATTTCCGTACTTTTTTAAAATCATGCAGCGGAATACTTTAAGAAAACTCATTTAGAAATAACTGTAGTAAAACTCATCTTTAAAATAACCAAAAACATTTATAAATGTCTCCTTTTAAATCTAAAAAAAAATAAACATAAATCTCAACAAAGAGTTTACATTATCAAAATTCATATTTCCTTTAATCCTCACCCACAGGTCAACTTCGCTTCAACAATGCTCTAGCTTTACCCTTGAGAATTCCTCTTCAACTGTTTTATCAACAAGTCCTTTCATCATGCTTTTTAACCTCCATCATTACCTACGTCCTTTCGTCATGCTTTTTAATCTCCATCATTACTTACATCACAAAGTTCACCTATAAGCCTAACATTCAGCAAGAGATGTATAACATAAAATATGTAACACATAACAAAATTTTGAAATGTAACATGTAACGTGACTATGAGATGCAACACGTAAAACCATGTCTTTTCTTTTCTTTTCTTTTATTTTCTTTTCTTTCACTTTATAGTCTGATCATTTGGGACATCAGTTTAAGGGAGAGTGACACCATTAGGTCCACCTCATGCAGAACAACCAACTCGAACCTCGTCCATAATGATCTTTTACATTTATTTAGTTGATACCATTTGGTCCACCTCAAGCAAGACAGTCAACTCATTTCGTATCTTAAATTTTGTTTCTACTTTTCTTTCATGAAAACAAATGTATGTAAATCATTTTTGTTACTTTCTTGAAAAACGTGATGCATGGAATGCACATGATATATGATAACAGTCTAAGTACATCCTCGAGCAATATGATATCAATCAACATATTCATGACATAATAACTGGTATAACATCCCTTACAAAATCTACAAGCATCATATAATATATTCTCGATCAACAGCTCATAGGCATCATAAACACAACAACATAAACATAACTATCCTCGAGACTCACTAGTAAAGCATCATATATTATCAACAAACCTATTCAACAAATCCTTGGGTGCATATATCATCATAAACAAAACTATCTAGCAGCCATAACAAAATCCTCAATATGTATATATATGAGCTGTAAATAACCTAACATTTATCATCACATCCTCGGTTTCGTGATCATAAAATAAACACAGCAAGCCAAGCAACAAATCCTCGAGTCATCAAACAGTGGGCATCATATAAATAACTAACAATAACAGATTCTCGAATACATTTTTATCATCATAAACAGATCCTCAACAATAGAGAATTCATCATCTATCGCAGTAAGCATAACAATATATCAACCTGCTAAATAACAGATCCTCGACATCATTTTAAACTGGAAATAAACCTAACATCTATCAACAAATCCTCATACTCGTTCATTAAACAAACGAACCCTAACATCTTTGTGATGTTGGCCAAAATTCAAACACAATCAAACATCACTTACCTGGATATCCTTCACCGAAGTCCTGCCTACCCAACAATTCCATGCACTGCCTAATCCAAATTCATCTTACGTTGTTCTTCCTTTTAAATAAACAAGGAGCTAGTTATTAAAGAATAACCATAACCATCACCTACTGCACATCATAATATCAAAGAAAGCTAACGGGGGAGAGTCTACCTCACAAGTTTAAGAGGAAATCGACTCGAGAGAGTTCTCACATCCTGCGGCTTCTAGGTTAACCACGGTTTCGGTCCATCTTAATCTATTTAAAGATCCATCAACAGAGAACCATGTAGGAGGGTAATCCTATGAATATCTCACCATATTCCATTGTTTCCTAAACTATCCAATGATCAACTCGTAGCTCGCATGAAATTTGGAATTAATATGTTTAAAAACTTGCTTGAGCTACTGCGAATGCAAAACCAGCCACAAGAGACGTCCGTAGAAGCCCGTTCTTCCAATGCCCAACCGCCATGTCAGCGAGAAATTCACAATTACGATTGCTTCAGCGATCCCTGATGGTTACGATGCCGCGGAAGCGAACACTTCTGCGGGAACCCTAATCCAAAGGCTCACTATCTGCCACGTGTTCTAATCTATTGGTAAAACTAATTCATTAAACCAAACGATGACTTTTCACACCTATCTAAAGTGTGGTTTGCAGACACCAATCCATCCACGGAAATGAATGCTTTCGCTAAAATGTCGTTAACCAAGACGCTACCAACTCAAACGATGTCGTTCAACTTAAAATCCTCTCTCCACCCAATTCATCCAACAGGCAACACATCGCCCACCATTCCACTTAATGGTTTGCCTTGTTTCAAGTCGGGTCATTTCTTATTCTGTCTCAGGTCCCCTTTGGGGCATGACACACTTAGAGTGATTTATACTAAAGTAAAAGAAGAAAGACAAGTATTTACTAGTGATGTGCCACGGGCCTCACCCTAGTTTTTAATTTAATTTTAATTGTTTAATTCAAAACTTTGATATATTTACAGTTTTGCCATTATGTAGCTATTTAATTTAGGGTTAGGGTTTTTTGTTTAGGGTTAAGGTTTTTGTTTAGTTAGAATCAATACCTTATCATTCAAGAGTAATGAGCTTGAATGTGGCGGTTTTAGTGGAAACTTCATCTATCCTATTCTAGGTTAGAATGAGAGCGAGTTTCCATACTCATCTTAGTTTCTTTTTTATTTGTTAATACGTGGATTTCTTTTCGTTGGAATATCAGAGTTTCCCTTTTGGGGTTTGAAAGAATTTCTAATCATTGTAAATGAGTTCTCGTGGATTTTGGGATTGAGGGCTTAGTTCAGGAATCTGAATTCCTCCTGAAAGGTTGCAAAACGTAGAATCAAGTTATCATATTTATTTTCGCCTTGTCAGGTCAACTGCTCACTATTCATAGGTCGACAACAAGTTAAACAGATTCAACATTAAAAAGCTCTGGTCGACTGCTACTATTCAATAGGTCGACTACCACTCATCTAGAAACATTTAATTTGAAGCCGTTTGTTTTCCAATCGCTCGCATTTTCGCTACCGGTCGACCACTTGGTTCCAAAAGTCACCCAAAGGGTGTCATTTGGTATCATAGCCTATTTTGATTCTACCATTTCTTTATTTGTGAGTTTTTCTCTATTCTACCTGATGACTAGAAACTGTATCTATGCTGAGGATTACATTACAGAAGAGGAAGGCTTAAATATTTATGTTACGGCTTTTATAGGTGCAAATTGGGAAGATGATTATATAGAGTGGGAAGAAGAGGTTGATGAGATTTTTTTGAGTTGCTATTTTATATATAAGACCAAAGTGAAACTTGTTTCTTCAAAATTCACGGGACAAGCTTCATTGTAATGGACAAGCTTGAATATTAATAGAAGACGATAGGGAGATGAGGCTATAAACACTTGGGACCCAATGAAAAGATTCATGAGAAGGAGGTATGCTCCAAAATATTTTGGTTCACTTTTGTTTTTGCCACCATTGAGAGACTATGAACCTGAACAAAAGAAGAAGTGGAAGGGATATACTCCTTCACAAAGTCTACAAGCCCTACTCATGGATGCGAATGCCACTCTGAAAAAATATTTCTCATCAACTTGATAGTATTACAGAGACACAAGGTATACATGATCTCAACCTTTCCAAACACAAGGTCTTGATATAATGGTTAAAGAACCTTTAAGAGAAGATTTCTCATAAGAAGAAACCTCCGAAGTTGAATGTATTGAAAGAGAAGATGCTTCCTTGACACTTACTCTTA
Organism: Begonia loranthoides; assembly: GCA_022433065.1. Taxonomy (NCBI): domain Eukaryota; kingdom Viridiplantae; phylum Streptophyta; class Magnoliopsida; order Cucurbitales; family Begoniaceae; genus Begonia; species Begonia loranthoides. Next base: position 28,561,243 of record CM039484.1, read on the forward strand.
AAGAAGAAAGTGGAGAAAATTTTGTCTTTCCAAACTTGATATTGAATTTGAAGATCATCAATTCATCTTCACATGTGTTTAATGACAAAGAGAATATGTCGTGCTTTATATCACTAGTATTGGCTAAAAGGGAGCCATTAGTTTTGATAAGGCTTCGAAGAGAGCTTGAAGCACACAAAAGTTCAAAGAAGTTTGCTAGCAAGTTTCAGAATGATTTCCTGAATGGTTCACTCTTATCGATAATAGTGAATGATAGTTTCCTACAAGACCATTAGAGTAAATCACAATTGGGGTTAGAACAGCTTGAACATTGTTGGTCACCTCAAAGGAAAGATTTCAGGGCCTTTCAAATGCTACACATTCTCAGCAACTTTGACAAGCAACGTTGTTTCGAAGGTTCCACTACCACTATACAATCGTTGCGAAGAAGATCGTGGCAAGACAAAGGAAAAATAAAGACACGTGGGATACATAATTTTAACCAACTTAATCCGGGGTGGCAAGCTTGGAAAAGAAGATAAAAGTTCCATTAGATTTGAGGTCAAATCCTTCCAAACCCAAGGAGGATGATTTGCCATGGACCCCCACTAGTTTTTAATTTTCTTTTAAGTTTAATTTTTTAATTTGAAACTTTGATATATTTATAGTTTTACCACTTTGTTGGCTATTTAGTTTAAGGTTAGAGTTTTTGTTTAAGGCGGTTGAATTTTGATTATTGAAATTTGAAGAATTAGAGATTTCTCTCTAGTGAGTTCTTGAGGGTTGCCTCTCAGAATCGTTACCTTGTCATTCAAAAGTGGTGAGCTTGAGTGTGGCAGTTTAGTGGAATCTCCATCTAACTTGTTCCAAGTTAGAACGAGAGTGATTTTCCATTACTCACCTTTTTGTTTTCTCTTTTATTTTGTTAATCCGTGGATTTCTTTTTATTGGAATATCAAAGTATTCTTTTGAGGTTTTGAAGGGAGTTGTGATCATGGTAAAGGAATTCTTTGGAATTTTGGGGTCAAGGCTTGAGTCAGGAAATCAAAAAGACTCTCGAAAGTTGCAAAATACAGTTCTAAGGACGTAGGTTATTGTTCATCTGGTCAACCTCTCACTATCCATCAGGTCAACCGGTTAATGTTCACAGGTCGACAACAAATCATCCATAGGTGATTTTTTTGAGCCTATTTTTTTTTTCTGGTCAACTGCAATTCCGCTACTGGTCAACCTCTTGTTTTTGAAACTCACCCAAAGCATTCCGAAAGTTACCTGAAGCATGTCAATTAGGGTAAAGGAAGGCAAGTATCTGCTACAGAAATTACTCTTTCTGTTGTGAAAAATTCTATTTCCGCTACAGAAAGAATATTTTCCGTAGCTAATACTTGCCTTCCGTTGTGGAAAGCAAATCCTTGGATTTGGACTTACTTTTTGCAACAAAAGGCATGTTTCTGTTGCATAAAGAGTATTTGTTTTCCTAGATACATGTCTGCAACTGTGGAAAACAAGTCTTTGGATTATGACTTACTTTTCACAATAGAAAACACATTTTTGCTTGCGAAAATGGTATTTTTCATGGCAGATACTTGTCTTCCATTGCGAAAAGTAAGTCGTTGACTAAAACTACTTCATATATAGGTTCACTGCGGAAAGAGAACTTATTCATTGAGGAAACAAATTGAAATTTTTAAAAAAAAACATGACAACGATGTTTGCCTCATTCATTTCTTATTGTTAACTATTTAATTTGTTAGCGAAAATTATTTAGTGTTTATCTTATCACTGACATCATAGTTTTATGGTTGATTTATTAATTACCCTTGATTTAATTATCTTAGTGAATCACCAAGTTATCAAATAGATTATCTAATTAAAAATATATTATTTATTATGATATTATAATTTGTCTTATAATTTAGTTTTTTTTTAGGGAAATTAACAAAACAACCACAGAACTATAGAATCAATGATAAGTCAACCACTAAACAATTTTCACAAACAAATAAAACACTCAACTATGGAAAATGAACAGAGCAAACATCGTTGTCTCTTTTTCCGTTAAATAATGTTTTCTTTTGGTTATGGAACGTTATCTTTCCATAAACAAACATTGTCTTTCTCCTGCAGAAAGAGAATTCTTGAAATAGGACTGAAGAAAGATTACTTTCCTTAGAGGAAAGAAGACTTTCAACAGGCAAAAGATGACATTTCACAAAAGAAAGACGACATCCCATAGAGGAAATACGACGTTCCATGGAGGAAATACGACGTTCCATAGAGGAAAGACGACATCTTTGGGGAAGAATAATCCCGAGGAAGAAAAGAAAAGACTTCGATTGATCACTGAGAATTGTTCATTTGCATTGATTTATCAAACTTTAATTCTTCTATCAAATTATTATTTTCAATTTAGATTAGTTAGCAATAGAATTAGAGGTGTGCAAAACCGAACCAGGACCGATGAACCAAATAGAAATTGATCAATTTAGTTTAGTTTGGATTGATTTTGAACACTCTAAAACCGATTGTCAGTTCAATTTTGTAAGAACCGAAGTTTTTGATTCGGTTTTCAGTTTGTCTTTTGTAAAACTGACAATAACCTGACCAAACCAACAAAATTTGCAATTAAAAAAAAAACCTAAACCCTCCAAACCAAACTGATGGAATGCATCTCATCTGCGGCTCTGTGTGAAGTCGAACCCTCCGACCTCTTAGCTTGAGAATTGATTTGTAGTAGTCAGGGAGTGAAAGTTTCAACTTTCAACTTTCACTCTGTTCCAATTCCGCTCGTGGTAGCTCAGTGCTCAGATTCACGTCGCTCCCTCTCAATCTCGGCTCTGCCTCTTGCGTCGTTCGCTCCCTAATGTCTGGCATGGCACAACCGTACAACACGATAGTTCCTCCCTCGGCCTCTTTCAGTTAGCACGACATGATAGTCTGTAACTCGTCCAGTAGTTTCTTGCCTCGTCTCTCAGTTTGGGCTCTCGCAGCCTCTCAAACTCGAACTCTCAGTCTCGGCCTCGCCTCTCGGGTATGGTCTCATTCTTTCTCTCACTATTGAATGAATTCCTAAACTCTGTAATTTTTGCCATTGTTGAATGAACTTCTAAAATTGTTAATTGAATTGTTGAAATTGTTGAATGAATTGCTAAAATTTTTGAACGAAATTGGCTTAAATTGATTACGAAATTGTTGAATGCATTGTTGAAATTGTTAGATGAATTGCTGAATTTGTTGAATGAAATTGGCTTAAATTGAGTCTCCATTTGGTTTATTGATTGTCTTGCAATTTGGTTACTGATTTTAATTCATTTGGTTTAATGTTCCATTGTTTTAATGCATTTGGTATAATGATTCTATATTTTGTTTTAGCTTTCTATGATGGAAAACATTAATAAAATTGTAGAGGGTTCTATTGTTAACTCTATTACTAGTCAAAACTAAGAGAAAAAAAAAATCAGAAGGTTGGAATCATTTTACTATGATTGAAAGTATTGATCATAGCAACTCTAGATTGAAATGTAATCATTGTACACAAACATATCCATGTCATGCACCAAAGAATGAGACATCAAACTTGAAAAAACACATTAGTAGTTGCAAAAAATTGTTAGCAAATGTGGATATGAAGCAAAAGACTTTGAGTTTCCAAAATATGGATAATATGATATCAAATCTGTCATGATTTAGTGTTGCAAATTGTCGAGAACTACTTGAAAAAGTGATTATTATTGATGAATTGCCTTCGAAGTTTGTTGAAAGAGAGGGTTTTAGAGCATATCCCCAATATGTGTTGTACCTTCTAGAACTACTATTGCACAAGATATTGTTAGTATTTATGAGAAAAAAAATGAAATTGAAAGAATACTTTAGAAAAACATGGACTTCCATTCATAATTTGAGTTATAAGGTGTTAACTGCTCATGCATAAGTAGATTATTAATTTTTGTTTGATTTCAAATTATAAAGTAAAACGATTGATAGAGAAGTAGAAAGATACTTATTTGAATGGAAAATTGAAAATGTCTTGACTATTACAGTTGATAATGCTTCTTCGAATAATGTTATAATTTCATATTTGATCAAAATTGCTCGAATTTGAAATGGATTAGTTTTGAATGGGGAACACATTCATATGCAATGTTTTGCAGATATTTTGAATTTGATTGTATGTGATGGTTTAAAAGATCATCAAGAATCTATCACGAGAGTACGTAGAGTTGTAAAGTACGTTTGATCTTCATCTGCAAGGCTGCAAAATTTTAGGAATTGTGTTGAAAATATTAAGATCACGTGCAAAAGTAGTGTTTCTCTTGATGTGCCTACTAGATGGAATTCTACATATTTGACAATAGAAAGCGCTGAAAATTTTGAAAAATCTTTTGAGAAGTTAAGAGAAACTGATAGTCATTATCTTGTTGATTTTAGTGGGGAAAGACCTCCCACGACAGAAGATTGAGCTAATATTAGGGAACTTATCAAGTTTTTGAAGATTTTTTATGATAGGACTGTAATTGTTTCAGCATCATCGTATGTTACTTCAAATATTTATTTTAGTGAAGTATATATAAAAATAGTTATCAAAGAGTACGCTGAGTGTGATAATGTATTATTGTGAAAAATGGCTATTGGAATGCAAGGAAAGTTTGACAAATATTGGAAAAGTTGTGATATAAATAATTTCTTAATATATGTGGCAGTTGTATTAGATCCTTGAACAGTATTGGTTATTCCTATTTCAACAGTTGCTTTAGTAGTGGAGGGTGGGTACTTGATTCATTTCGCAGTTCTGTTCACCAAAAATCGTCGAGTTGCTTATTTGCACTCAAAGCTGGATTCGATCATCAAAAAATTAATCTATCAACTTTAATTACGTAGTGGATGATATTGACAAATTTGAACAATGTATGTTTTATATTTTTTTTTTCTATTCATTTATATTTCTTTTATTAATTATTATCTTTTATATATTTGTTTTTGAATTTATATTTTTCAGAGATTATATCTGTAATACCCCAAATTTTTATATCATAATTTATTAAGAATAATTGGAAATTAATTAGGGGTATTTGGATTGATCGGATATTTATTGTGGTATTACCAAGGACGTAATTGTTAGGTTATAATTTAAGAGAAATTATTAGAGATTTAATTGATGGAAATCCATTTGGGAAATGGAATTAAGAAATTTAAATAGAATTCGTAAAAATCCTTTAACGACATTTGGAATAAGTCGAGAGTTAGAAATTGGGTCGGTTAATATTCGATACGAATGTTTAACACTTAACTATATTTTAATATTAATTGATTAAGATTAAAATAGGAAAATTTAAAAGAGAAATTAAGTGAGGAAGGGAAGGAGAGCTGAACCGGCCCGGCTAAGCAAAGAACCGGTTTGGTCTAGTTGCCTGGTCCGGTTGAAAAAACAATTTAAAGGAAGGAATTGGGTTATGTGTTTTCTTTTGAAGGGAGAAATCGGGATGAGAGAGAGAGAGAGAGAGAGAGAGAGAGAGAGAGAGAAACAGCGGTTGAGAGGGAACCCGAGAGGAGCGAGCGCTCAGGCGCGAGGAGGCGAGACGGTGAGCCCGCTCGGGACGGCGAGCTGCGGTGACGACGAGGCGGACTCTGGAGAGCACGACGTTCGACGAGCAGCTGCAGCGGTGCGGGTTCGATTTAGGGCTCGGGAATGTTTGAGCTTCACGGATGGTTCGACACAGCGCTAGAACGAAGTACGTTATGATTTTTCAGATTCACTGTCGATGTTCGGTGGCCGACGCAATTGGAATGGCGACAGCGGGGTCCGGCGACGGTGAGGCTGCAGTTTTCCAGCCTCGGGTCTTTCATGGTTGAACTCCGACAGGGTACTCCGACACCGGAGTGAATGAATCCAGTTTGAACCGGTTCAACCCGAATTGTTGTCTGCCACGCGGACAACTTTTTCCCATGTTCCTCCAGCCTTGCTTTGCACTAACGATATGGAGAACGAATTTTCAGAGTGTTGAACACTCTGTAAAGTCTGGATGGACAGACTGCAAAAATGGGCAGAGGTATGGCTCAGGTATTTGTTTAGAAAAGAAAAGGGGGACTGTGGAGTGATGAGAATATGCAGTCGACAATGAATGGTGGAATTGTGCTGTCCAGTAGGTTGTAATGCAATGGGAAGGGAGGGAAAATCCTCAGGGTGAGCAGAGTGAGGAGAGTGGGAGAGCATATACTCTCTGCCCTCCATTTTGGCAGAGAGTACGTTCTTGTGTGCTGCAAACCAGAAATGAGATGAGAGTTAAAATGATGCTTTGAGTGAGTGAGAAAGTCCGGGGAGAAAGGAGAAAGAAGACAGGGAGGGGGGAGGTTATTGGAAGGCAACTCTCGGATTTCAGCTGCTGCAATCAGCTGTTGGTTACTAGTGATAGCTGAGATGTTGGAGCGATCGGATTCTACATAGGTAAGCGCTAGGTATTGCCTTGCTCCTCTACTCTAATGATTCATTGTATCAATGGTTATTAATGTAGGAAGGTACAACTGTTATGTTGATGGAAATTGATGTGGTTCCTGCTAGTTTCTGTTAGCTATGCTAAAGATATCCACTTATGCATCTTAGGTTATATGAATGTTATGAGAAGATTTGTGTAAGCTAAAGAGATGACTTATATTCCTTGTATTAAACCGTTTTAGTCTGTTGAACGTAAGATTATGGGTTTCCTCTAACTACTGTTGGATATTGCCAAATGTGTTATGAAACATAGGTTCTCTAGCTTTACTAAATGGATTAACTTATGGGGATGAATCATGTTTCGTTTCGGGATGCTTAACGAGTTTCTAGGATTTCTAGTGATTAAGAATAGGAAAGAGACATTATGTTAAAGTATCGGCTAAACCAATGATAAATGTTACTAAATTGTGTAGGTATCTAAGAGACGATAAGAATAACAAATAAGTGCTAACGTGTTAAAGTTTCGAGGTAAGGAACTTGGGTGTGTCTTAGCCAGTTGGAGGCCCTACACCACAAGTAGAGTGCGTGAGTGTGTCTATTTGTTGTTGATAGTGTAGATATGTTAGTATGCTGTAGATTATTCTTAGTTCTGTGATTTATACTCTGTAGATATTTCCTTTATTGTTAGTTTATTTTCCTTATTGCAAATGCTTTAATCGATGTCGTGAATGCTCAGATAATGAATGGAGAATGAAGAATGATGAATGATATGATAAGTACAAATGAACTATTAACTTCCTTGATGATGATTTTGCCATGTTGTTTCATTGTGTACTGCTGAAGTGATTACTTGCTATAGTTATAGCATAATAATTGAACCTAAGCATGTTTAGCGATAGTGATAACTAGAAATACTTACACTCTTAATTCTAGCATGTTTAATGGACTGTGATAATTAGGATGAGCATGTTTAACTAATTAACCAATTTATCATAGTTTAGCTAATTAACTAGTTACTCTAAGCATGAACTAATTAATCGGTATATGTTAATTAAACCGAACAATAATCGTAGATAGTAATGGAGCATGTAAACTAATTAGTTGAGCATGTAAAATATCTGATTGAACATGTTTAGTTTAAAAGCTTTTGTCTTAATGCACGTCAATTTATTAATTAATTAACGAGTTGTAAAGGAACTAATCATACATGTTAATAATTAGTTAAGTATGTAAATCTACCTAGAGAAATCAACTAGTCTGATAGTCATAGCATGTTTAACTTAGCTTCAATGTTTAATTATTTGTATGTTAATTCGTCTGTTGTTAAATCAGCTAGTGGCATGTAAAACAACTAAGGTAATTAATTAACTTGAGCATGTTAATTAATTTGGGTATACCATGAAACTAGCTAGAATGTAAATTGATCAATGGATGTTATCTTAATAAAATAGCATGTTCAACTATTAGTTGATTTACTAGTATGTTAAGTAGCTCACTAATGGATTTAATTAACTCAATTAATAGACGAGCATGTTAATCGATTTAAGCATGTTAAAGAACTTAGATAATAATGGTAACATGTTAGTAAATTAGCGAATGTAACTAAAGTAATCAATCTTAAACATGTAAAGTACCTAGGCTAACTAAGTGGAGTAGGCTAATTACCTAGAGATAAATATAGGAAGCATATAAACGGGTTAGGAAGTCGATTTGAAGAAATTACATGTTAATAGTATCGTGTTCTACTTGTCCAAGCATGCTCCCCTCATTTAAATTCGTTATATGTGTTGATTAGTTGTGCTATTCCGTTTGGTTGTTTACTCTTCATATTCAATGCACTTCAATTTCTATTATTCTTTATATGTGTTTCCAATTTCAGTTACTTTCATTTAATGCGCAAGTTCAATTATAGTACTTTTACTTCAATGCGCATTTCAATTTTCGTTAATGTACGTTATAATGCAGTATGTTTCATGTTAATAAAAACAAAGTATACCCACATGTATGAGTGAGGAAATTGCTAAAGAACAAGAATGTTCGGGATGGGCGGGACATGCCTATCACCGAAGAAACCCTGAAAGCGGGACACGCCGGATGGGGAGGACCCTTGAAGGCGGTACACGCCAGAAAAGGGGACGAAAAAGGGAGTTGGAGGGCGGATGGGTAGCGGAACTAGTCCACAGTTAGGCGAAGCCCCCAACCTCGACGGGAATGGGGACCTAGCTGCAAGTAAAGGGTTAGGTTCTGTCAACTATTCCATTCCCTAAGAACCCTTCAATCTCTAGCTCGATGTATGAGTAAAGAATGAACGAAGAATGAACATAATGAAAAGAATTGATTTGGGTGGCCCCCATTCCAAGAAGAATTAAAGAGAGAGATTTGCATAATTGTTTTTCCCCATTTTCTTACTAAGCCTTTAGGCTTACAGTTACTTGTGGTTAGGTACAACGATGAACAGATAAGAAGTAGATGATAAACACATAATGAAGTAGGGATGGATGATTTCACACGCATGAGACTCGGGCTGACCAGGCAAAGAAAAAGATGAGTAAACGGTTGTAAATTAACGATGTTTAATTGTCAAGTTTTATTTGTTAAACGTAGTGTTTAAATTGTTTAGTATTTCCTTCTTGAACGATTTCTTTACGCTTTTGCAAGATTTTAAACAGATGATTTTATTTTATTATTTACGCTTCCGCATATTTTATCAATTGGCTTTCATAACGAGTTAATGAAATAGTCAGTAGCGATCCGGTTAGATGCACTCTGATACGTTTTATTTAAAAAAGAAATAAATTTCAAATTTTCACGCATTTTTACGACTTACGAAAATCCAGGCCGTTACAATATCAACTAATGGAGATGATGAACTAGTCGGAACTCATTAGAGATGACATAAAACTTGCATATTTCTTTATTTTCTATTAATTGATATTTCTTTTGTTAATTACTTTCTTTCAAATAATTTATTTAAAATTGTATCTTTTTCAGTTTATAACAACCGAAGACACTGGACGTTACGAAATTCGATGACAACTTAGAACTGATACGATTACTATTTTATTATTTAGTTATATTTTCATTACTTTTGAGTTTGGATAATAGATATTATAGCTTTATTGTCTCTCATAATATTTCGATTTGACTTTATAATTTTGTTATATTAAATATTTATTATTTTGTTAGACATATTTATATCAATTGGAGTAAAAACATTTTTTTGAAATTTATAATTTTATACTTTTACCATGGAAAAATAGAGAAAATGGATTCGAATGAAAAAATATATTAGAAAGAGAAAATATATTTTTCAATTTGGATTATTTTGGTATATGAAATTAAAAAAAATTATGTAGGTAATATCGAAACTGAACTAGAACCAAAAGGTTCAGTTCGGTTTCACAATAAAATTGAACCGAACAGAACCAAACTCAAGTTATCCACACCTAAATAGAATGTTGGAATTATTGAGAGGAAAAAGTTTGTCTTCATTAATAATTTTTTAAACAAAAATATGTGGGAATCTCTTATTTATATTCTAAAAAACTTAACCAAAGATCTAAGCAATATGTTCAAAGCCCATGAGAATTAAGAATCTTAATTCAAATATTGAGCACGGAACTAAGAATCTTAATTCGATTCTAGTTAAGTTTTCTTGCTGACTAGTTTAGGTTTGATTCCATTGCTTTGGAACTCAAAATAAACTGTTCGATTCAATTCAATTTTAAAACTGAACTTAATCAAATTGTGTCTTATTAAAAATTGTCTAGACAAGTTAGAAACAAGTTGAAAAAATTTATTAAATGAAAAAATTAAGGTTTCATCAATTAAATAGGTCAAATATTAAGATTTAAATTGGGGAAAATAACAAATCAACCATCGTACTTTGTGATCAATGACAAGTCAATCACTAAACTATTTTTACTAACAAATTAACCACTGAATTATGAAAAAAAGTCCTTGCAAACATCGCTATCACATTTGCTGTTAAACGTATTGATTTCGGTCCGCGACGAATTGTGTTCAGTTCTACCGCATATCATTATTTTTGAAAAAAGGTGATTATATTGATGGTCTATGATAGACCGTCTACTGTGCCACCGTGGATTGATATTTTTGAATGAAAATAACGTTATAATATTGATAGTACGCTGCAGATCATAATATGATCCGCCGCAAATTGACTAAGATTCACGGCGGATTGATAATGATCAAACGCGTATTATCGTGCATCGTTCTACGTTCATGTGCCCTACTATATAAGACTCCACTGAGCATTGTGGCAAGTTCACCGTAAACCACGATATCCTCAGCAAACATTCATACTCTCAAACTCAGACCTTCATTGCACACTGTTTAATTGATACCAATGGATTCCCGCACAAAGAAAATGCCGCTCAAGCGAAAGGGTAGTCCGTCTTAGACTCAGCCACAGCTACGACCAGATAAGACAGACTTCAGCCGTGAACAAAGCCGGATTGCAACCGAGCTAGTCGATCAGTTTCAATGCAATGTACCTGCCGTGGTTAAAGGTTGAGCCCCTGTGGTTCAAGTTGGAGCAGCCGTAGTTGACTTTGGAGGACCTGGGTTGCCCTTGTTAAAGCCAAGGCTGAAGCACAACCTCAACCTCAAAAACGAACGACAGCAACTGCACTAGTCCGTTTCGAACCCATTATAGCGGGTTTCCACTCCCCACTCTTCAAGACAGCCGATGCAAAGGAACGATATGAAGCTGATGTTAAAAACTATTCAATTATTGCTTCTAGAAGAGTAGACATTGAGTCATTAACGGAGTTGGAAATTGAAGAATTGTTTGAGGGGACTGACTTAGCCGGTTTGTGCCGATTGGGTGAAAGTTATTGTGCGCAGATTGTGAAACTGTTTTATGCAAATTTAGAACATTCCACCTAACCATTGAAGTCCAGACGTACATGTTTGGACGGGAGTTGATGCTAACTCCCAATAATATTAACGTGCTGCTTGGATGTTCGTCGGAGGCCCCAAGCAAGCACTACTACTAGGTGTCTTGGGAGCCACCTTTCATAAGACAAGGAGAAGGGCTGACAGTGCTTAGACAGTTGCACCATGATCCCGAGATTGCAGCATACCAGAAACCAAAGTCCAAGGACTTGAATGTCATAGCCCGAGTGATCCACATCATCATGACGCACTCCATTTTGCCTCGAGATGGACATCGAGACCATGTTATCTACATGGATCTCTATCTGCTTGAGAAGGTGTTAAATAGGAAAAAAGTGGACATCGGCTTTGTCATTTTGAGTCACATGATCGAGGTGCTCAACAACTTGGTGAAGAGTCTGCCTTTTAATTGGCTCATTCAAAGGATTGTTGAGCAATATGGGGTACCGATCTCAAAGGAGGAGCCAAGAACCAAAGAAAATGCCACAGACGTCCATAACAAATTAAAAGTAGATCGAATGGGGGTCAACAAAGTTGAAGGGGTATGTGTATGCAAGACTCCATCCAAGCCCGCCCCAAAGAAGTGAGCTACAGTGTCCCAACCCCCAGCCCCCCCTCAGTTGTACGGCCTCCACCCTCCTTAGTGACTTAGCCTCCACCCCTCTCAGCGGCTCAGCCTCCAGCCCCCTCGGAGGAATAGCCTCCAACATCACCTCTACAGCACATAGAGGAGATGCTCCATAGCCGATGACTCCGCCACCTCTTTAGACATCTCATTTTACTTCGATGGTTGAGGAGATGTCCGGCTAGATGCGCATGATGGAATACCAACTTGGCCAAATAGAGAAGCTCCATCAAATGGGGCTCCTCCAAATAGAAAAAATGGAGGAGCGAGCAAAGGAGTGCCATCATGATATGTTGGTAGTATTGCAGAGAATGAGGTAGTGAGTAGACCCTCCACCATCATCTCCAGCAGCCTCTCGAGCAACCCCTCCAGCGGTCTCTCCAACGGCCTCTCCATCGTCCTCTTCAGCAATGGAAGGCACAGACGACTCGTAAGTTATTTACTTTTTATGCAAATTTCATTCTTTACTTTATTTATGTGCGATTTAATAACATGGCTCAAATTTGCAGCACCATTGCCCTCAGAGGCCAACCTGCTCGTCCTGTGTTGGGTGGAACACAGCCTCCGCCATTGAAAACTGTGCGCGTGGTATGTCTTCGATTTGGTTATCTATGTGTGTCTATACTTATTCATGCCTTATTAGTCTGACGGTCTCTTGTTAATGTTTTTATGCAGCCAAGTGATCTGATAAATCTGTTCAAGAAGCTTGTTGCTGGAAATACTCAGAAGAACCTAGAGACATGAACAATTCTTTCGGGAAATCTGTTCCAAGATGATTACCACATCACTGAGATCATCTTCCCGCATCAAGAAGGGATGGTAAACACAGTGATAATTACATTATGTTACATAAGTAGTTCAGAAGATGTTTTCTTAGTACTCATCCTTGCATTGCGTTCTTTATTTGTTGTGCTATGTGTTGAACGAAAAAGAATATTTCCAAGTTTAAATAGAAAAATTGCTACTGATATTAGGGTAGATTCACATAAGTAAAAATCTCGCTTTTCTGGGTTGTCGTTCATGTTTCAGCAGTTCTAAAGCGTGCTTCCTCTGCATTTCAATCCCACCCAAAGCAACTGTGTTTTCTGTCGTCCGTTGACCTGCACACTCACTGCCCACACCAGCTATTGCTACCTAAAGCAATTTCGATCATCGTAGCGCAAACTGACAAAGAGTGGTATATCTTTTCCCTTGTGTATATTCATATTGGTTTCTAATTATGTGCAGATTTTCTCTTTGCATTTCAGCTCGCACGATATCTTTTGGTGTACGAGGTTGGAGGTGATCTGACATTGCAAGAAGAAGAAAGACTTCTACCATCACAATGATGTGCCCACAAGGGTCCGTTGTTCGCCAAAGCATCCAACATATACGGGACCCACATTTGTCATTTGCAATCACTGATTTGCAAAGGAACTCTAGCAAAAAGACGGCGGCATAGATTAGTTGAGATGTGTAGGGATATTGAGATACTGAATTTGTTGTACATAATAAAAAAATTCATTCTCTATATATGTTGATATTTATGTTTTGTTGTGTTTACTTAAATAATATTTGTTTGGAAAATATCTGACTTGAATAATATATGGTTTTTGATAATGTCATTGGGAGGATAGACTAAAAACAAGGGAAACTCTTGCAAAATTTCAATTTTTTGAAAGAGAAATTGACTCAAACCGTTGCATTCATCATCAACAAACAACTAATATGCTCATTGCAGCAATTTAAGCTACCTGTGCAAAACACTGAGGCAGACAAGGCACGATGAGCCATGGCGGATCATAGTCAATTAGTGGTGGAGCATTATCACCGCGGATAATACTCAATTCGCAGTGGTATGTGTACTGTTCCGTTGCGGATCGTTATTTTTAAATAATGTTATAATATTGATGGTCTGCCTCAGATCGTAATACGATCCACCACAGATTGTCCATGATCTGTAGAAAATTGATAATGAGCCACTGTGAATCATCATGCGTGTCTTCCTCGTATAATTCATACTACACTCCTCGCAATTTTCTCAAAGAATTTGTCAGCGATTAGCAAACCCTATAGATTTCTTAGAGCTAAATTGTACCAAATTTCGGTGAGGTTTAAGCATTTGTTAAGCACTAGATGGTCTCTTGGAGTGTCGAGGAATCTGTAATTAACCGCCAAGTTGGTGGGGCCCACGTTGACACACGTACCAAATCAGGTACGTGCAATTGGAGACGAAGGTGGTGCATTCCGTCTCATCAACTCTAGATGAAGAGGACAAGGAGGAGCTTCGTTCATTATGTGAATCTAGTAATGACAAAGACATGGACATGGCCGAGAGTAGGTCTAAACGCCCACCACAAGCAAAATACACATTCGCTGGTGGGTATTGGCAAGAAGTATAGTTCATTAAGAAAATTAGAGAACAAATTGTCAATCATGCGTTGAAGAATGGGTACGGGATAAAATTCACCCACAATGACACTCATCAGTTGAGGGTTGCCTATTAGGAAGGATGCACATGGCGGATGCATGCCTAAAAAATACAAGGTGAAATGATGTTTCAAATAAAGTACTACAACAACGTTCACACTTGCTCGAGAAAGATGAAAGGCCGCCATGCCTTTGCCAAATGGGTGGCAACATATTACTTGGACAGATTTAAAAGTCAGGCTGACTGTGACTGTTCTTTCATAATTGAGACAGTCAGGAAGGACTTTAACGTCAACATCACACCCAGCCTTTCTAGAAGGGCAAGAAATGCGACCAAAAAATTAACGAAGGGGATGACAATGAACAATAAAAGCTCATGGTTCTATGCCGAGGAGATTTGGAAGTCTAATCTTGGAAGCTCGGTGCGTGTTCACCTAGATATAAGTGCATTTAAATTGATGTATATGTGTTTGGCTACATGTATGCTGTTGAACTTTTATAGACTGGTTATTTGCTTGGATGGTTGCCACTTGAAGGAAGCAATTCTGGGCCAGCTGCTTACTGCTATCACCATCAATGGGAATGATGAAATGTTCTTATTGTTGTAGCAGTGGTTGAAATAAAAAATAGGGATTCTTGGAGCTAGTTTCTGGAATTGTTGCTCAATGATCTAAACACCCTGTCCGACAATGGGTGGAAAATCATTTCTGGCTAACAAAAGGTGCGGTTGATTGCTTTTGTCATCTATGGTTATGATATGCATTGTGAACAAATGTTTGACTTATACTGCTATTTTTTGTAGGGGCTGGTGCCAGCTGTCAGAGAGATCGTTGAGCAAGTGGATCATCATTTTTGCATCCGACACCTGCATGCAAATTATCAAAAACAATTTAAAGGGAGATTGTTGAAGGAGGCAATGTGGGCCGCTTCTAGAGCCACAATAGAGGGTCACTTTGAGAGAGAGATAGCGAAGCTATTTTTGGTTAACTCGGAAGCCCACAACAATCTACGAGGAATAGATGCAAGATGCTTGGCCAAACATGCTTTTGATCCATCCCAAAGTGTGACCTAAGCCTCAACAACCTGAGCGAGTCCTTCAACACTTGCATCCTACCAGCCTAAGACAAATTGATTCTTAGTATGTTCGAGATTATACGAAAAGACATCATGGGAAGGATTGTTAAAAAAATGAAAAGATGGGGCGCTCGACGGACCATATGTGTTCGCATGTCAAGAATCAGCTTGGCAGACTACACCTTATAGGTCGCAATTGGAATCCCTAGTTTTCAAGAGCTGTCCAGTTTGAGGTCAGCAACGGTAATGAATAGTACCATGTCGATTTGGACAGCGTACTTGTAACTGTTACTGGTGGGAGTTGACTGACATCCCGTGTGTCCATGCAGTCCCGTGTATGCAATTCATGAGGAGATCTCCCGAGGACTTTGTGCATGAGTGCTACCACCGGGAAACATTTATCGCGATGTACTTCCACTTTGTCTGCCCCGTCAGCAGGAGACATCTAAACATGACGTGTGGCCAGTGTGAGGGTGTGAGGCACAATTCCAGCACATGCAAAGGCCCAGAGTCTAGTGCATGTGGCGGTTGCTGGTCCAGAGGCAGAGGCGGCAGAGGAAGGTCGGAGGGCACATTTATGGATTTCAGAGTCCCTGAGACAGCCCCTGAGACAGTTCCCGACATAGTCCCCAAGATAGTCCCCGAGACACAGGTGAGCACATTATTGCGTTTACGTTTTCATGTGTTACGTTTTAAATTATGGTAATTTCATTTGCAATATGTTATGCAAGAGTATGATGAGCAAGATTCACAAATAGAAACAAACACGAATATGGACCTTAACCTTTCTTGATTAGAGAAGACAATGCACAACGATGAATACGGGGTGAATATTTTTGTTTGAGTCTAATGCACATATGCACAATTTGGTTGTAATTGATGATGAAACTTTGAATATGTACTTCTGTGATGACCCGATTTTTATAACCTTTTAAAAATGCGTAAAATTTAAAACTTTTCTTTTCTTTTGTAAACAGTGGAAAATCTCTTTAAAATATAATCAAAGTTCTTTTCTAAAAAGTCGGACCATTAAAATTCTTTCATTATACTCGTTATGAAAATCGTTATAAGTATTGGAAAGCTATAGTTATAAAATCATTTATCAGAACATAGCGGAAGCTTACGTCGTACATGTTACAAAAATACTAAATAGATTATTACTTTACATTTACAAAACCTTTTTCCTTTTTCTTTCCTTAGCCTAGCCAGCCACAAGTTCCGCCCGTACAAATACTTCTTCAACTGCTCCATGATCCGTTCATCATTTTCTCGTGCGTGAACCTACACCATTAGTAAACTGTAAGCCCGAGGCTCAATAAGAAATGAGCTATACATTGTGATGTATGTCTCTCTTTAGTTCATTTGAAATGGGTCTACCCCAAGCCAATCTTTTCATTACATTTCATTCTTTCGTTCATAACTCGTACGTCGAGTGAGAGGTTGGAGGAACCCATGTGTGATGGTATAGTTTGATCGGCTTCTAACCTCCTGTGTGCAACTAGTCCTGTTCCCGATAAGGTAGGGGTGTAACCTAACTGCCATGCTAGATCCGAACTACCCATCTGCCCCCCAACTCCCCATCATTCATTCTTTCATTTGTTTCATTTCATTAATTCATTTCCTCACTCAATGCATGTGAGTTCGACCCCAAAGGTGACACTTCCTACTTGTTCCTATTAGCATAATGCATGTACATAAGAAACATTATCATGATGCATGTCATTGGAAAGTAATAATAGTAACAATATAAAAGTATGCAACACAAAGTAGTAATCGTAATAATATAAGAATATGGAACATGGGAAGTCTACTAACGTGCTATACATAGCGATATATTCTAAACATATTTGGTAATTAAAGAGACGACAACAATTGGACATGCTTGGCAGTTTAAATAAAACAATAATCATATGCTAATATTCTAACATGCTTGAAAATCAAACTATAGCGTGCGATCCTAAACATGCTCGAAAATGACGTGCAATTTTATATTGTTTCATTTAAACTGCCAAGCATGTCTAATGGTGGACACGTAAACAAACATTTAAAGTAAAGACACGACTAATGGTGTAGTGCCTCCACTGGCCAACGACTCTATTCAATTTCTTACCTCAAAGCTTTAACGCGTATTCGTACTTAATCTTTATCCTTCTTTTTCCTTTTCAGTACCTTCATAATTAGAAACATTTATCATTAATAATTACGACTTATAAATTTCATTCTTTTCCTATCTTTAATATACATGATAATTCTACGAATTCATTATTGCCTAAACGAAACATATCTGATGCCAATAAACTAATCCAATTACTAACATATATTTATCCAATGATTGGCTCAATTAAAAACAACAGAGCATATCATCAAAACTATAGCTAAACAGGCTTGTTTCCAAGCAACGTAACACATCCATATTTATCATTGTCCAACAATAATGGTAAGACAGACTCACTAATCATTAAAACTCATTCATTGACCTAAGCCTTATCATTATAACATGCTGAACTCTCCATCTAATTTGTCCAACATATTCATGCGTAATTATTGAATAAAAAGAACAATAATTAAAACCACCCAACACAATACTCAAAAGCAAAACCAAGAAATCGACACAGCAGCAGACAACCAAAAGCATTCCAATACTAACAGGCTCCATTTCTAGCAATAACACCAATCCAATACGAACAGGGCATCAATCACATATTCCACATCCAAAATCCATCCAGAATATTAATCTTAATGTATTTGAAGACTACAAATTTATTCTATCAAATAACTCATTCAGAAATCCACAACTAAATATCTTAAACTAATTAAAGCAATCCAAAACGTTACCCAATATTTCTGTCAAACACAACACCCAAACAGATTCTAACTTACCAAAATAGCAGAGGAGAAACCTCACCAATGCCCGAGACCAGGACAGGAGCTTCACCTCCAGTCATCAGCTCCAACTCCAGCTCCAGTACATTCTCACTTCTCTCTCTGGTATGCAGCACCGAAGAGAGTATTACTCTCTGCCAAAAATAGAGGGCAGAGAGTATAAACTCTCTCACGCCCGACAACCACTCCCCCTTTTTCCATTTCTTTGTCCCACACATTTACAAGCTCCAGCACATCTCCACCACCCTTCTCTCCCACCAATTTCCACCGTTACAGAGTGTTCCTTACTTTGCATTAATGCCGAGTACAATTCCAGGCTTGAAGGAGTGTGGGGTTGTCTGCATAGCCGACAATAATTAAATTCGAACCGACCAAACCGGGTTCGGACGTAGTGGGGTCACGAGACGCCAT
This sequence comes from Begonia loranthoides, assembly GCA_022433065.1. Taxonomy (NCBI): domain Eukaryota; kingdom Viridiplantae; phylum Streptophyta; class Magnoliopsida; order Cucurbitales; family Begoniaceae; genus Begonia; species Begonia loranthoides. Next base: position 28,579,974 of record CM039484.1, read on the forward strand.
CCCCACTCGTCTGAGAACACCTTGCCACCACGAGCTCGCCAAATTCAGTCCCTGCAACACCCTCCAGCCAACACCCGATCAACATAACACAAGGAGAAGGAAGGATCAGCTAATGCTACCTCAATTCGATGTCGGAATCGCCACGGCAGAAGCTCCAATTCTTCCCGCGATCTGAACCAATTTTGTGCCCTAGATCCACTGCACGGGTGCTTCTCCGACATCCACCCACGCAGTTTTGCTCACACCGCACTTGTCGGAAATGCCACTTGGGATTTGCCATGGCTCGAACTCCAGCTCCTCTTCTCCCGACTCTCCTTCTCGCTCTGTCGATCTCTCTGTCTCTCTCTCTCTCTCTAGAGGAAAATGGCCAAAGGCCAAATTGATTTTCCTCCCTCTTCTTTCTGGTTTTCTAAACTGGACCAAATGGTGTGAACCGGTTCTGCTGAACTGGTGCATGCCATCCATAACACCCCTTAATCTTCTTTAATCCAATTAATCAAATTTATTTAATTCCTTACATTGTTAGATCCAAATTAATTCAATATATCCCATAAATCTCATTTCCTCCTCTTCTTTTAATTAAAAACCATGTGCTTATAAATTAATATACCGAGCCAAACCAAACCGGTTCGATTCATTATTTTCCTTCAGAAATGCGTTTTCGGATGAGGGACTGCATCCTCACCATTGTTTGCATTTGTCTGAATCGGACATTCGAACACAAGAAGGTGTTTGCATACCGCATCCGCACATGTCCGAAACTATCTAGAAATTGGACAGATTAGAAATCTTGGTGTCCCCAGTCATCCCGTGTCGTCCTTGTGTCGTCCGCATGCGTCCGAAAGCGTCAAGAACAACTTTTCCTACTTAATTCTCATCCCATAATATTTTACCCACAATTACGTGTCATAATTTAACACGTATTGACATGCAATGCAATACATTAATTATCCCAAAATTGATTATATCGCATATATGAGAAAAACGATATCGGGATGTTACAACTTCATTTTGAATATGTAAACAAAATTTTGAATCTATATTTCATTTTGAAGTTGTGAACGAAATTTTGAATCTGTATTTTTTGATCGACTATGCTGACGTTCCGCCGCGAAATGTTGACTTTCTGCCATAGATTCTTATCATTCCGCCACGGAACGTCATACATTCCCCAGCGAACCAACGTGTTTCGGCGACGGAATATCAACTTTCCGCAGTGAATAGACAAAATTGCCACGCCTTGTATATTTTGATGTTATGCACATGTTGCTTAAATTGTTGCAATGAACATGTTAGTTGTTTGTTGATGATATATGAAATGGTTTGAGTCAATTTCTCTTTCAAAAAATTTAAAATTTTGCAAGAGTTTCCCTTGTTTTTAGCCTATCTCCCCTGTGATATTATCAAAAACCATATATTATCCAAGTTAGATATTTTCCAAACAGATATTATCTAAGTAAATACAAGAAAACATAAACATAAACATAATTTTTTACAACCATATAGTGCATATGTGCATTACAGACGCAATTTGTCAATTCAATTACAACCATATCGTTCATATGTGCATTATAGACTCAATTTTTCAATTCAATTACAACCATATCATGCAAATGTGCATAACAGACGTAATTTTTCAATTCAATTACAATTATATCGTGCATATGTGCATAACAGATACGAACCAAATTATCCATTTTGTTAGAAGCATATAATGTAGATATGCACTAAGAATCAGTGTGATCTACCCACATCAAACATTTGTATGGTTTCCTGAGGAACATCCAACTGTTTGCCTAAAATAAACTGTTGTAGATTATGTATATTTGGTTTCGACGCACAGTTCATCTATTGATCCTTGCACATTTGTTCACTCAATCCAGTTATCTGATGTTCCTTGCATATAGTTATCAGATGCAAAATTGATGCTCCACTTGCCACCCATGTTGCAGAGACATGGCGAATTTCCATCTTTCTCGAGCAAGTGTGAATGTCATTACAGGACTTTATTTGAAACGTCATTTCACTTTGCATTTTCGAGGCGTGCATCCTTCCTGGCAGACAACTTTCAACCGATGTATGCGAGCGTTTTTCTGTGTCTGTGCCTTAGTATATAAGATTCGACGGTGCGGTATGACAAGTTGATCACGAACCACGATATCTTCAGCGACACTTTGTGTAATGTTGGAGTGTATCTCAACAACAATATTCTAAGAGTTAAGTACTATGTCCTTCCTGTTGAGCAAGATGAAATTGTCAATATTCGTAAATTTAGGAGCTGGAAAGAGGTGAAAGAGTTGGAGGCTAGGTTTCAGCCATTGTCGGTATAGTTACGGGACTCCGAAGTGCTCTGAAGCGATCACATACAACAAAACACAAAATAAACTATTCGATTCGATTCCATTTTGATATTGGACTTAATCGAATTGTGTCAATTGCTATTAAAAATTGTTAAAAAAGTTAAAAACAAATTGAAACAACTTATTAAATGAAAAAATTAAAGTTTAATCAATTCAATACATCAAATATTAAGATTTAAATTGCAATTTACTCAAAATGTAAAAACAGTTATAGCAATATAAGAATCTAAAAAAAAACATGAATAATTTTGACAAGAGATTTTAAATTATAAGTTGGAATTATCACTTATTTACTATCTGTATATTTTTATTTAAAAATATCACAATTATAAATGTTGTATAAATCTTGGATCAGAGTAAAGTCCTTAAAGGATGTGGAAAAGCGTCTTGTATTTGGATTTTGACAAATTTATCTCATTCATTCATTGAATCCAAAACTTTAAGCAGTGGTGCTAGTCTTCTAGTGGAAGAATTATTTTGTCACATTATAATAATTACCCAAACAAGTCATTAATTGACCAGTTACGACAACAACCATCTAAGATGCAACAAAAATTATAATAAGAGCATAATTTTCACTCTTTACAATAAAATATTTGGTCTTTCGAATTAAATGATGCATATTATCTTATATACTCTTAGCTTAATAATGCTACTTAAGTGAGTTACTTGAAAGATGATCGATAGTGCTTTAAATAAGTGTACATGAGCATGCCCAACATTATTATAGGATTACATAGTTGTAGCCTTCTGTTCAGATAATATAGAAATTATATGAAGGCCAATTCGGCAGATCCGGGGGGGACAGCCTACCATGTAAATCTTAACATGACGGATACCTAGATGTACATTGACTCAAAGTTGTAGGGTTATGATTATTTTATGGGATTTAAAAAAAAATTAGAGAAAATGATAAATTAACCATCATTCTTTATTATTGGTGATAAATTAACCACTATCATTTTTTTCTAACAAATTAATCACTGAATTATGAAAAAATATCAAATTTAACATCGCTGTCACGTTTGTCGTTAAACATGATGATGTGGCGTCGCGGCAGTTTATCATTGTTCAGAGGTTAAATTGTTAAAACTACGGCAGTTTGTCATAGGTCAGGGGTTAAATTATTAAAACCACGGCAGTTTATCATAATTTAAGGGTTAAATAGTTGAAACCACAGCGGTGTGTCGTCGACAAACCGTGGCAGTTCCTCATGAAGCTACTGCGGTTTGTCAACGAACAGTGACAGTTCCTCGTCAAGAAAAAAATTCTCTTCTTTCACGTTTCGCGATGGTGAATCTTTAAACATCAATAACTTTCTCAATTTTTCAACGGTTTTGGATGCTTGAGTACTCATTTTTTATCTACTTTTCACGAAAGCACAAGTAGAAGAGATCCTTTTTGTCATTTGGAGTTTATCAGATCAGATTTGGGCACCGAAAAAATGAGATTGTTTAGTCAAAAACTTCGGAAGGCCATAATTTTGCGCTCAGTTGACCGAATTGGATGAATTTTTTTTTATTTTGCATAACTTTTCGAGATCTACCAAGTATTCCACTTTCGGGGCCTAAAAACGCTTCTAACTCTTCCAATTTCCCTTACACAATTCAAAACCACGTAGCTCCACATCTTTTCCAACCCGTATCTACTATGATAAGCACCCAATGCCAAAACTGATCTCTCCTACCTGTGATCGCGAAAAGAAGATAGAAAATGAGTATTCAAGCATCCAAAATCATTGAAAATTGAGAGAGTTATTGGTGTTTACAGATTCACCGTCGCGATACGTGAAAGAAGAAAGTTTCCTTCTTATCAAGCCACGGCAGTTTCAACAATTTAACCCCTGAACTATGATAAATCCCTGCAGTTTGTCGACAAACTGCAACGGCTTGACGACAAACCCCTGCTGTTTGTCGACGACACACCACAGCGGTTTGTCGATGACACACCGTTGCGATTTCAACAATTTAACCCTTGAACTATGACAAACTGCTCGTGATTTTAACAATTTAACTCTTGAACTATGACAAACTGTCACAACAATTTAACCCTTGAACTATAAAAAATCGTCACAGCGCCACATTATCACGTTGAACGACAAATGTAACAGCGATGTTAAATTTGACATTTTTTTATAATTCAGTAGTTAGTTTGTTAAAATAAATTAAAAGTAGTTGGTTTATCACTAATAATAAAAAATTATGATTAATTTGTTATTTTTTCAAAAAATTATGATAAGACAGCCAATTTTACTAATAAATAAAATATTTATTAATAAAAATAAATGTTATTGTCACATTTATTTATTTTTTAAATAATATTTTGGATACTGGCAGTTTTTCGAAATAAAATTACAAAAATATTATTTTTTATAGAGAAAAAATACTGTTTTTATAAAAAAAGACAATTTTTTTTTTTAGAAAAAACATGAATATTCATAATAGAAAAATGACATTCTGTAAAAGAAAAATGATATCTTTCTAATTTAATTATAAATATTTTTAAGTAATTTAATATTTTTGAAGAAGAATAATATCGAAAAAGAAAAGAAAAACTTTTGATTAATCGCTGAAAATTATTTATGTGATTTGATTTATTAAATTTTAATTTTTTCTGTCTCAAATTATTATTTTTAATTTAAATTACTATTTTTTTTTTTTATAAATGTTTTATTTTTAGAATAAGGGGGGTGTTTACCGTGAAACTTGCCCAGTATACAGTATCAATGGCTTGTTTTGTTAATTTACATGTTTTTTTTTCAGTACGGTTTTACCCTTCTAATCTTCACGTGATTCTGAGCTTTTGTATCAGACAGCTGCCTCTGCCTCTGCCTGCCTCCATTTTTCTTACATACTTTTGTCACTTATCTTTGTCTCTCTTCCAATCCCTAAAAGTTCTTACATCGGGCTGGCTCTCTCCTCTCTCTCGCTCTCTCTCTATCTCTACTTCCTAGCTCTTCTAAAGATCGTGTCTTTGGGTTTAAAATCCGTTAAGTGGATCAGGTTGAGATTCTTTAATCTTTCGTTCTCCACTCCTGAGCTGGTACTCCAAGAATGGTGAAGAAGAAGAGATCCATTTTGCAGTTCTTGTTTCACCTACTGCAAGGTTTTCTCCTCTGTTTTTCATGCTGCGACTTGGCAGTAGCTGCTTCTTCGCTACCCTCTGATGGAGTTGCGCTTCTGGCATTTGGGTCGAAAGCCGATGTAAATAAGAAGCTCGGGTTCTCCATGAATAACAGCTTACATTTCTGCCATTGGAGAGGAGTTGCTTGCATTCAACACAAGGTGGTGCGACTCGTCCTCCGAGGGTTAGATCTCGGCGGGGTTTTTCCTCCCAATTCAGTGACTCGGCTCGACCAACTTCGAGTTCTGAGTTTGCAGAATAACTCGCTCACTGGTTCGATTCCTGATCTCTCCCGTCTCTTTAATCTTAAAAGTCTGTTTCTTGATCAGAACTTCTTCACCGGTTCTTTTCCGCCGTCGGTTCAGTCACTTCGCAGGCTCCGGACTATTGATTTATCTCACAATAATCTCACCGGTATATTACCCAGTTGGTTAATCAAGCAAGATAGGATTTATTATCTGTGCTTAGAGTGGAATTTTTTCAATGGAAGTGTTCCAGCGTTTAATCAGTCCTCTCTCCAAACTTTTAATGTCTCCGGTAATGATCTCACTGGAGCTATTCCGGTCACGGCGACTCTGCGAAGGTTCGGGCCGACGTCGTTCTTACTTAACCCAGGTCTTTGCGGCGAGGTCATACACAAAGAATGCCATCCCGGACAACCCTTTTTTCGCCCTGCTACTCCGCAACTAGCTCCTCCGTCTCCGGTGGTTCTCGGTCAGAGCGCGGAGGTTCACGGCGTTGAGCTTGCGGAGCCTCCTCAGAAGACGCACAAAAGAATGGCGGTGATAATCGGGTTCTCGTCAGGAGCATTCGTTCTCCTACTTTCATTTCTCTGCTTCTTCACTGCTGTGCGGAAACAGAGAAACAGAAAGGACTCGAAGGCGATAATGGCGTCGGACGCGACAGCAACGGCGGAGGCAGCGGCGGTGATGCGAATAGAAGAAGACAACGAGTTGCAGGAGAAGGTAAAGAGAGTGCAGGGGATGCAGGTGGGTAAAAGCGGGAACCTGGTGTTCTGTGCAGGTGATGTGCAGCTGTATAGCCTGGACCAGCTGATGAGGGCTTCGGCGGAGCTGCTCGGGAGAGGAACAATGGGGACCACATACAAGGCAGTGCTTGATAGCCGACTGATCGTGAGCGTGAAGCGACTTGATTCGACTAAAATGGTGGGGACAAGTAAGGAGACGTTCGAACGGCAGATGGAGGCGGTGGGTGGGCTGAGACACCCTAATTTAGTCCCTCTCAGAGCTTATTTTCAGGCCAAAGAAGAAAGACTGCTAATTTACGATTACCACCCGAATGGCAGCCTCTTCTCCCTCGTCCACGGTAAAGAATACAGATCTCTCAGCTTCACCAGTCGTCCATGGCGGCCTGGTTTGTCAGCTATTTATTTTTAATTAATTTTCCTCGATTTGACAATTTTATGAGAGATTATGGCGATATTTCGAAGGTGACCCCAAGAATCTTTCTGTTCTTTACTGTCTGGATTTTGGGTAAGAGCTAATTACGATGGAAACCCAGTAATTAGACTGTAATTATGTTAATGCTGTTGGTAGGGACGAAGTCAACAAGAGCGAAGCCATTACACTGGACTTCATGCCTGAAAATAGCAGAGGACGTAGCTCAAGGCCTTTCCTACATCCACCAAGCATGGCGGCTCGTGCATGGCAATCTCAAATCCTCCAACGTCCTCCTCGGCGCCGACTTCGAAGCTTGCATCACCGACTACTGCCTTTCCTCGCTCACCACCCATTTTCCGAACGAAGACTACTCAAAATCTAATCCATACAAAGCTCCCGAAACTCGGGTTGGCGTTAATGGCGGCCAAACATCCTCCAAATCTGACGTCTACGCTTTTGGAGTCTTACTCATCGAGCTTCTCACCGGGAAGGCTCCGTCCCAGCACCCATTCTCGGCTACAAACGAGGTAGCGGACTGGGTGAGATCGACGAGAGAAGATGAAGGGGAAGACGAGAGTAGAATGGCATTGCTGGTGGAGGTGGCTACAGCTTGTAGTTCAAGGTCGGCGGAGCAGCGGCCGACGATGTGGCAGGTGTTGAAGATGTTGCAGGAGATTAAGGAGAGTGTATTAATGGAGGATGGTGAAATGGAGGAAGATGCAAGGACAAAGTCGTCGCTGATCTAGTTGTCCTATAATTGCAGCTACAGACTGGACCGTAATGCAATTGCATGTATAAAGGAATTATTTAGTAGATAACACAGAGAGGTCCTGCTTTTTCCTTTTTTTCTGTACCATTGTCCGCCATTATTTTCATTCGGTCCTTGTCTTCTTCATCAGTAATGAGGTGACAGGACGAGGATATGATCTTTGCCCTAATTTCTCATGCTTAGCTTAGTTGTTCTTCCATTTTCTTAATTAGTTGGGAGTTTGATCTCGAATTAACTCTAAATAAATCTAGTTATGAATCAATGGTCGGTTTGACAATTGCGGGGAGCTGTGTAGACGGTCTCGTTTGATCTAGTAATAAAAATTTTGTGACTCAAATATTAATATATATTGTAATTTGAAAAATTTTAATATTTGATACAGGTCTAACCTGACTCAATTAAAATTTGGGTCATACCGAATTCTAACTACTCTTACTTTAACATGAATTTTACATGAGAGATTCAATGTAGGCTTTTCGGCACACTCCAAAACGAATTAAGAACATTGGACTCTAACAATCTCTATATTCAAAGAAATTTCGATGCAAAGGAAACAAATCTTTAAAATTCCAACAAAAAATAACTTCCTCTTTTACAAGAGCCCTTGCAGGAACAAATCAACAATTGATATCGATCAAATCTCCTCCATAGTATCACCGAGTTATCAAAATTGTTGCAATGAACTGCACTTGAATATGTTGAAGACTCTCTACTAAAATCATTTCTCTCGAACACATTCAATGCATAATCTATTGAAGTAGTTTTACTATATCACCGTGGATCCTTACCCTTCCTCTTAGTTCTACCTGTAACAATACCACTCTTACGTGAAATTGAAATTGATGACGATGTTGATGACTACATCACTCTAAAAATTTGTAATAAGCAAATGTATCGACTATGATATAGATTCAAATTCCAACTTGAACTTTACTTGAAAACCTGACTTCTTGTGAGTCTTCTAAAAAAAAAATTTATAAGGTGAATTTACAAACTTTGCATGCATATTATCAGTTATTGTAGAACCTTGCAACATATAGATTTTCAAAGCTTTTGTAGTGACTGAAACTTCTTTTGGACGAATTTATAAATATTTAAGTATTTCTTATGATGCAATGAATTATATTGGTCGTTTTTTTGGTGATATATATTATTTCACAGTAATTTGGAGTAAAACAATAAATTTAATAGATACTTGTTGGAAAATATTAAAGTGCATCGCCAAAGGTGACAAAAATTGAGTTAAATATGTGAAAAAATGTGAACTTGAGTTGCAAGTCAATTGTTGGATGTCCACAGTGAAAAAGAACAACGTTGTTGAGCAAATTAATCAGCAGGAAGAAAGTGTCGTGGAAAGGGTGAAAGGGGCAGATAAATTAATAACCATCGAATAGAAGGAACAAGGGAAAAGCTAGTCGTTGGATGAAGACCGTGAGAGGAAATTTGTTCACAGAAATAGGTGAAAAAAGTAGATAAGACCTTGGCCATTGCATGGAAGGAGCGAATGAAGCATCGGTTGTCGAATAAGGACTATGGAAGGGAATATGTTCGTGAAAAAGATTAACAAGGGTGGATAAAACAATGGTCGTAGGATGGAAAGCATGGACGAGTTAGGGATCGTTGAATCAGAAGGCAGAATAAAAAGATGCTTCTGTGGGAGAGAGAGATTTTGTTTTAGGAGAAAGGATGACCGTTGGATCAAATTGGAGGATAAAACGTAAACAATTACATTAAGAAAAGATAATCTCACGGAAAGAAAAGATTCTCTCATAGAAAGAGAGAGGTCGCACGAAGAGTTAAACGACGTCGTTTGACTAAAAGAAACGCGGAAAGATGTTAAGTGATGAAGGCTAAACGTCTTCGTTTTACATTAAGGAGCGTATCTGCAATAGCAAACACTTCCATGGTAAGATTAACTGAGAGTAGAATAACAACGTTTGGACTAAAGGAACTGGTTAAACAATAGGAGTTGCAAAAATGTAGACATTTGCAGAAAGAAACGTGTCCAGAATGACGACGTGGCGGCTAGTGAATAGTTGATTTTGTAATACCACGATTTTTCGTAACGAGATTATTATGGATAATTGGGAAATAATCGGGTGTATTTGGATAATTGAAGATTTATTTGATGAGAAATTTAATTGAGAATTATTTGGATAATCATTGAAAATCTATTTGATGACAAATTAATTTGAGAAACAGAATCGAAGGAATTAAATTGGACCGTTAATTATCATCAAGCAATACTCAGAATAAATTGGGAAATTGGAAAGTGGGTCAATTAATATATGATAGGTATATTTGATCATTATAGATTTACTAAAGAAATTAAAATAAATAAAATGAAATTAAGGTAAATGGAATAAAAATTAAAATGGATCAAATAAAAAGAGGAAGAAACGTCGACGTTTGGGTGAAGAAAGCAGAGTGCAACGTGGCTTGTAGGAATGGATGCTGGAGATGAAGAAGATGCGGCTTCGTTTGATGCTATGACGGACATCCCTTACAGGTAAAAGATGCTGGGTTTGGTAAGTGTACGAGCGTAAGAGGTTGGACGAAAGGGAACGGTGTCATTGGAGTAAAGGATGTCCCTTATGGACGAAGAACGTCCTACATAAGGGAATAGAAGACAGTGTTTGGAATGATAAGTGGAACGACGTCGTTGTGGGAAACGTTGGACATCCCTTATGGATGAGGAAGGTCCAAAATAGAAGAATAGAAGCACGACGTTAAGACTTAAGTGGGACGACGTCGTTTGGGGAAAAAAGAGAAATGGTGTTAGGAAGAAAACGGACGTCCCTCATTGAGGAATGGACGTCCCTCACGGCAATAAAATTGACGGATGTCTCTTAATGGTTGACGGACATCTACAGTATAAGGATAACGAACGTTCCTCACGGCAAAGAAATTGACGGACTCTCAGGAATGACAGACGTTAGAAATGAAAAGATAACGAACTCCCATTATTGAAGGAACAGACGTCCCTCATGGCGAAAAAGATGACGGACAACTCTTAAATTAGACAGATGTCTAAAAAGGTAAAATGGATGGACGTCCCTTGTAGGAGCGAACCTCCCTTATAGAGACAAAGATATAATGTTGGACATTCTCAATGACATGGAACCTTGTTGCAGTCGATCGCTTGCTCTGTGTGTAATCAACCCAAGTGTCAAGATATTGCCCGAAAAATCAGTATCCATCGCTTGGAATCATGGAATAACCTAAATGGTTGTTTACGCGTGATAACCTTAGCCGTCTGTGTATAAATACAAGGAGTGAGAGATGTTAGCTTTTTTGTTAGGCTAAGTTTTATTTTGATTATGACTAAAATGGTGATTATTTCAATAAAATCAATAAGTTGTATTTTGCGTTATTCGGATATTATTCTTAATGTTTTATAATTAATATTTATATCCATATTTATTGGAAATACCCTCAAAATCGGTATTATTAATGTTCTAACAAGTTCATCTAAGTCCATGTAGGGAATACATATCATTTCGGGACTTTAAAAAATCAAGAATGTGAAAAACGAGCAAAAGGTCAACGAACAAAACAAAAGGGTCGACCTTGTCATGCACTCACGAAGGAAAGGGTCGACTACACAGTCGACCGTGAAATGGACAGATTGCTCCAGAATTTCTTCATGAAGGAAAGGGTCGACCGGACTGTCGACCGCACCGAAGGTATATTTTAACGGTCAAATCTCAACGGGCAGAATTCCAACGGCTAGTTAAAAGGGTCGACCGTTAGGACATAAGGTCGACCGTTTGAGCAGAGTCTATAAATAGAGGATCACTCCAAGCTCTCCACAACTAACGATCGAATATTCGAGGCGAAGCCCTGCTGACATCAATACTCTGATATTACCCACTGTGAACTATCATTGTACATCCAACTCTCCCCACACTTTAACTTGAGAGTTATATTTGGGAGAATTCGGATTAGATAGATTGCGCTTTAATTTCCGATTCATTATTATTGTGCTTGATTGTAAATGGTGATTCCTTAAGAATTCATCGAAACGCTTGAAACGTTAATAGGTTCGATTGAACGCCTGTAAATTCAATCATTGGATGACGCCCCGCAATAGTCAAACATTCGGTGACGCCCCGCAATAGTCAAAGTCAAGGGTCACGCCCATCGTAAGAGTCAATTTGTAAATGGTTTACTGGCACCCGCAAGCCAATTGCTTAGTGTATCTCCAAGTGGAACTTGGAGCGCGGACGTAGGCAAGTTTGCCGAACCGCGTAAACAAATATCGTGTGCACTTCTTTATCCCTTACTCTTTAATTTACGCATTTATTGTGATTGCATATTTAATCGTATTCAATAAATCACTTAGGGATTTAGAGAATTTAAATATCTTACGAAAAAGTAATGCGCTATATTCACCCCCCCTTTATAGGCGTATATCGATCCTTCAAGAGAGAGAGAGTGCCGTTGCGAGAGAGACGAAGGGGAATAGGATTTATAGAGAGCAAAAACTGTGAGGAAAGGAGGAGTCTTTGGAGTTTTACGGGCAAAGCTGAAGGGGGACTGTGAAGTGGACGGTTGTGCAGAGTCTTCTCCGGCGTCAATGTGAGGTAAGGGTCCCCTGTGTGTTTTTAACTTCTTGGTCTCCATTGCCGAGTGTTGGTGAATTTTGTGAGTGTTATTCTGAGTGCTAATTTTGGTTTTGTTGACGGCCACTGCTGCAGAATTGGGCTATGTCGCTGGTTTGTTCTCGATTTTTTCTTGCTGCTACGAAGTCGGCTATGGGATGGGAGTTGCTGGTGGAGCTGAATGCAAGCTGTTCTCAAGTCTCAAGTGTTCTTCTGGGTAAGGAAAATCCTCCCGTGGCTCTTATGGATTTTATGAGATTATGCAATAGATGTTGAGATATTGATGATTGTGGTGTTCCCTGTTTTAATTACGTACACCTTGGATGAAATATACTCTGCAGTGGGAATTGATTATTGTCTCCTATTATTGATGTTGTTTGGATTGGTGTTCTGTGAATTGATCTCTATGCAGTTTAGTTTAGTATGCTCCCTGCGGATTACTATCTCTGTTGATTATTGTCGAGTGTGAGTATGTTGGGTGTATACTCTTTGGGATTAATATTCTGCATGTTGGACCTTGATGAATACAATAATGAATGAGGTTGAAGGAAAATTGATAATTGCAAATAATGAGAAATATGGACTAAAAGTATATTGTATATGCATATTGGCATGGGGCAAAGAGGTGGATTAGTTGATTAGCTGATTAATTATAATGATAAATGTTTTTAATTGTGAAGGTACTAAAAATAGAAGAAAGGATAACATTTAAACATTGAGCGCTTTAAGGAAATAAGGTAAGTGATACGTGTGTGCTATGGTCTTCGGGCCCTACATCGCAAGAATATGTATGCACATTTGATTGTTTACCGCTTTATTAGAATAGTAGAATGTTGAGCATGTCTATTGTTTTATAATTATGTCTACAACTTTATGAGCATGTCTACAGTTTTAATAGCATGTCTACAATTTTAATAGCATGTCTACAATTTTAGTAGCATGTTTACTGCTTTAATAGCATGTCTACTGTTTTACGAGCATGTCTATTGTTTTTATAAGCACGTCTATTGTTTTAATTAGCATGTCTACTGTTTTATAAAACATGATTTGTGAATTGTATGTTGGTTGTGTTATTATATTCCCTTAATGATATGATAGATGTTGCATGCATTCACGAACATCATGCATCACAGTTTTCAAAGATTACGAAAATGATTTTCATGCACGATTTTGAAACAAAAATGGATAACATGAGAAATATAAAAGTAACGGAATAAACAATAAAAGGGTCTTGTGGGTCGCAGTGGCTTGTGTGGCTCAACTTCCCCAAGACGAGATGATGATATGAGAAGTAAACTATTAGTTGGTCCTCGATTGATGTTGAGACTTGCCAACGCAACGATATATGTGAGGCCGTTTAAGCATTGATGTGCTATGCCGCTAGTGCCCTACGATTGATGTCAGAGCCGATTATTTTGCGGTGATGCGTACAACCACTAGCAGAGCTTTCGATTGATGCTGGAGCTACTTATACCGAGGTGTGGGGTCGCTGTATATTGATGTACATAGTAGCTGACATGCGGTTTCAGTCAATGCCAAGACTTTATCATATAGAGGGTCGCCGATTGATGTTGGGATCAGGTGCATTGATGTGCACAGTTATAGCGGTTCGCCGATTGATGTCAAAATCAGGTGTATTTATATACACGGAGACTAAAAAAGAAAAAGAAAAGAAAAGTGAAACTAAAACAGAGAAAGAAAAGATAATGGTTTCTATGGTTCGGATAAGTAATGTCTGGCATAGAGACAAAAGAAACGATAAGTAAAGAAAAGAACATGAAAAGAGAAACGGATATGGATACAAAAATGGAAACAGAAACAGATACGAAAACGGTACGACCACATATACAAATACAGAAACGAGAACAAAACATAAACAAAAACGGAAACAAGTTTCCAGAGGCGAAAACAGACACAGATACAGATATAGATACAGATATGGATACGAAAACAAAAACAGATACGAGAACAGATACGAAAATTCGTAGGATCACGGATACCAAAACAGATATAGAAACAGGAACGAAAACAGAAACAGAAAGAAAATAATGAAAACGTAAAAGATCAAAGATAAAGGAAAGAAAACGTCAAAGATAAAGGAAAGAAACGAAAAGAGAAACTGCATACAAATTTTAAAGTGGCACAACATGTGCGTCCAATTATTTAATTTCTATCACTTACTGAGCGTTAGACTCATAATTTATGTCTTGCGATGTAGGTACAATCACAGGAGAAAATGATGAACATATTAATGAGCAGTTGATGAATGATTTGTACGGGTAAGTCTTGTGGCTAGCTAGGGTAGTGGATTAGAGATAAAAGAGTTTTGTAAACAGTTTATTTATTATAGTCTTGAGAAAAGGGTTTTGAGAAAAGGATTTTATAATTATAGTCTTCCACTGTTAATAACAATTTAAGTAACAAGTTTAAGAAAAGAGTTTTTAACAATCAGGTTTTAAGAAAATAACTCTGTTTACAATTTAAAAGAATTAATAAAGATTTTTTTTGTTTTATAAGAGAAAAAAAAAGTTGTAAATTTCACGCTATTTTCAAAGGTAAGAAAAACTAAGTCGTTATAGATTTACACTGAAGGAAGTCAATATTGCACTGAGAATATTCTCAGCAGATGCATGCGTAGCTGCCGCGGAAGCATAGGCTTTCACAATAGAAAATTATTGCTTTGAAATTATTGGGTGATGTGCTAGATCTCCAGATTGGCGTCATTTTTATTCCTTCTGCCTGATGAGACATTACTATAGATGGATGGTCGCCTTTTATTTGATATGGGTCAGGTGAATCTTTGCCAGGCCATCAATTTTCACTTATGACGTTTTCAAAGGAAACACTATGTGAGCCTATCTTTGTGATATAGTTGTTTATGTTTACAGCATGTTTTAATAAAATCTTCATCGATGGCTTACAGGCCAGATTGATAAAATGACGAAGAGATTTAAATTCATTCAAAAATCCATATACACTAAAAAGAAGCATGGCGTGGTTTTCTAAAAGATGAGAAAAACCGTTTTCTCATGCATTGTATTTAGTCTAGATTTCTTTACTGAATTTGTCATTCACCCCAAACAACCTCTTCTCATTCTTAGTAAAGGCAAGAGCTTCGAGGGACTCTAGAGTTGGGGCTTCCTTTAAATTTCTATATTCTCCAAGTGTTTAGAGTTGTTTTTCTGGTCAGAATAATTTATTGGTTTGTATAACTTATAACTGATAGTTGGGATTTGTGGCACAGTACTTTGGATTTATTTACTTTTCAGGCACTATTATTCTCATGATCGTTATACAGACCTTGGCCTATACTTTTTAGGCTGCGATAAAACTTAAAAGTCTTTCGCTAAAATCCTAGCCATGGACTAAGCAATTAGGTTCTCTCTAAGGATCGGGTCACCTAAACTAGAGTTTTTGTTAGGCCAACCTTCGGGTCATGACAATTCAATTTTTGATAATCAATACATAAGTCAAGTGACCCATCCTGCTTCTTTGCAAATAAGGCTGATGCACCCCATCATTTTTTCAACAAATCATCAAACTTCTCAATTCTTTCAATTCAGCAAGAGTCATGCGGTAAGGAGCAATTGAAATTGGAGCAGTGTCGACCAACAAATTAATACAAAACTCATTCTTGATGTCGGGTGGCAACCCTGGCAGATCATCTAGAAAAACATCAAGGAAGTCACAAATCATTGATAAGTTGGAATCCTACATGATTGTAACAAAGTCACCTCTAATAGCAAAAACACTCTCGTTAAGCTCCAATCTCTTTCGACCACCCAAATAGGTTCGTAGAATATAATCAATAGGAAATATGTGGGCATTACATGGATGCATCAGAATTTTTCCTTCTTGCAACATAAGGGTGATATTTATCTGATGACAGTCGATCTTAACTTTATATAGGCTCAACCAATCCCTACCTAGGATTATATTAAATTGATCCATAGATATAACCATCAGATCAACTTAAAGTTTTTGTCTACCAACAAAAGGGGTAGTAACTAATAGTTCGTGTTTGCCAACAATAAGAGCAGTAGATCGGACGACGAGATACATTTCATATCTCTTATTCATAGGAGTATTCAAAATTAGGAAATTCTATAGTTTCTCTATAGTCACACCCATAACACAAACAAGAGATGCATAAACAAACAAATGTGTAGCACTAGTATAAAATAATACTGGCACTATAATATTAAATAAATGGAGTGTACCGTCAATGACACCTTGATCAGATTGAGCAATAGGCACATATCCTAAGACTGCATAAGTTTGGCCAGTCATCTTCTCCTTGTCATTCTTATTATCACTAAATCCACCTCTCGATGAACTGGGAGCAGCTCTAACCATCTGACTAGAAGATCTTGCAGGAGTGGTACTAAATGCAAAACTCTAATGATACCTAGTAATCCTCTGAAAGTCGGTACTAGTAGGATGATACTATTGCTAAAATGACGACCTGTAACCAACTGGTTGTGGTGAAGTAAAGCTCTGTAGTCCAGAATAGTTATGTTGATTCTATCCAGAAGATCCTCTGGCAGCTCTAAAACCAGGTCTAGCATGAGCTGACTGTGTAGGTGTAGAATTAGCTTGTGAAAATCTAGGACTCACTCGGCAGTTCCTCCTCAAATGTCCAAACTATCCACATGTATGAAAAACATATAGGCCTGAACACCCACCAGCATAAGAAGTATCACTGAACTGTCTACTAGTTCCACTCTAAGTGTGTCCTCTCTTGTTCTGACTTTTTTTTTTATCTTTTTAGTCATCTTACCACCCACTTGTTGTTCCATGTTCGACTTTTCTTTATACTCACCAAACTGTTCAACCTAAATCAGCTTCAACTCACAGAGCGACAACAACCCCATCTGAAATAGAATTGAACTCCATAATTGATAACTGATATCGAATCTTAGGCCTATGATGTTTCCTAAACTTTACCATTTTTTCTATCAGATCTATCTCTTTGATATACTATAACAACTCCATAAATTTGGCATAGTACTCTACAAAGTACGACTCTCTTGTTCCAAGTCATGATAAACACTGATAATATTCAAATGGTGACAAGCATTACAATAATTATCTTTGAAGATTGTTTCAAATTGAGTCTAAGTCGTCATCTCTAATGGGTAATTCAATCTCAGAGATTTCCACCAAAATATTGCTATTTTTCTCAAAATAGAAAGTCACAAACCCGTCAGGACTCCAATAGTGGTCAGATTCTTCTGTATCACCCTAAACCAATTTTCAGCATTCTGAGTGTCAGCTCTACCCACAAACACTGGCGGGTTCATATGCCCCAATTGCATAAAGAAGTTCATGTGGCGTGTCTCAGGTTCTGATTATGCTATCTCGAGATAAATGTTCTAGTGCATCTACAAGGGGATCAGTAGGTTGTGACTCAACCGTTTGCACAATAGGTGCTGTAGGGATACAGTTTCAAGGAGCTCTTCTTAGAGGTATTTTGAAAATTAAAAAAAAATTATGAGATATGTTAGAAGACGTCCTTATGCACAATATTTATAAATTCTTGTATATTACTATACTATCTATGTTATTGATATTACTTTTCAAGATAGTAACCTCGCTCTAATACAAAAAATTCTGTCATGACCCACAAGGGACTCGAGACAGAATGGGGAACAATCCGGCTCGAAAGAATCAAATCGCCCTCACCCTTTTCTTAAATTGCATTAATTAACAGCAAAAGTCTTAATAAATTATTTAAATTTATGGAGCAATAGAACACGGGGTAAACAAATCCAACAAACGATATCAAGATAATTTACTAAAATAATCCAAAAGTAACTATGCGGAATAAAAATATAAAATAAAGGATTACAATTAGGTCTACCTCACAAAAATAACTCTCAAGGGAAATTACAAAAATGCTGGAAATAAAATATTCTTTGAAATTTAATCATGAGTCGGCAACTAAAAGCCCTAGTGATAAAGTCCTGAAAGGGGAGTCACACCATATACAATTGTCTCGTTACTTTTGTTAACAACAAACAAACACATTCTGTCACGACCCGTAGATGGGCCTAACAGAAACACCGGTTGAGCGACTCAATCCTCAAAGAGAACCTGATCAACCAACCTAAACCTTGGTTCGCAGCAAAAGATTCGAACATGTAACAAAGTCATAACCTACACGAGATAGGTCTAGGTCCATATAGTGATAACAAGAAAATAATAGTATAATTCCAAAACAAACACTATGCATCTAAATAGAAATCCAAACAAAAACTAAAATGTTAATACACGCCCAAATTAAGCAATCCTCACCGGGAAATACAACTACACCCTCAAAGAAAAAGGAAATCTCTAAAATCCTTTGCACCTAACAGCTAACTCTGACCCGCCTTTCCTTTATCTAGAGGGAGGGGTTGTTAGGGTGAGTGACTAACTCAATAAGAAGTTTATATCATGATCAAAACACTACAATATCGTGCATGAACTTTTAACATCATTTCCAAATATGATTTATTTTCAAAATAGGCTCCACAAGCCACCGATGAGATAATTCATCAAAATCCAGTTGGATACATAGCCAACTATAAAAAAAATAAGTCGTCATCATTTTTCCACAGTTAAAACGAGGATCCGTGAAAAAGAAGAGTTGCACAAGGATCTCTCTTATACAAACCACAGAAAGGCGCCCGACACTGGTCATGCCTCATGAGCCTGGAGGAAGATACTATGAGTGCGAACTGAAGATCCAGCTTCTTAGAGGGGTTGCTAGTGAACTATTCAATGACGACACAACCCAATAGAATCACACCCTGATCGGGTTTAGGGATTAAAAACCCAAGGAGAACATCAACACCACCCTATTCCCATTTTCCACATAGAGCGCAAACAAAATATCTTCACGCAGTAGAAGATGTATGGGGTATCCTCTTGATACTTTGGCACCGAGACCGTCCAATGTATTAAGAGGATTCCACTTCCCATTTCAGAACCATATCACAATATAAAAATCATGCACGTAACGTAAATGTATATAACTCACGTATATACATAGTATAAAAATTGACATGTTGTCGAACAATCCCCATCATGTTTTCATGTGACAACCCACAAAATATGTTTTGAAAATCATTTCATGCAATATTGTGCATAAAGTATAAAATCCTTACATTTTCGGCATTCTTTTTTCCAACCGAATCAACTGTCTCTTCAAGAATTGGTTCGAAGTCTACAAACTCTTCCAATTCTAGGATCTTATAAAAAATAAAGAATTCCCATCAAAAAACCATAAGAGATAAGTACAAAGATCTTATACTGGGACTAGGAACCTAATCGATGCATAAACAACTCTAAAAACTCGACAAATTAAATTGTATGTTCAACTTGGGACCTCCTGCGATCGACCAGTGACCATTTATGTCCAATCTATTTATTTTGCGTTCGACCAAAAATAGTGTTGCAGTCAACCTCCACTATTAGGGTCGACCGCACCCACATCTACAGTCGATTGTTGCGAACGAGCATCGCAGCCCATGGTTGACCGTAAATCGACCTGTGCGTCACCAACACGCACATAATCATTAACAGTTGACCAAACTCGAGCAAAGGTCGACTGAGATGACTTTTCAGCACTATTTCCCGACGGAAAACACGATGTTTCTCCCATTTTTTTACCTTCCATCAGCAAAAAATCCTACATATACTTCAATTCTACCAATATAAATTAGAAATGTCCATAGGATTTGAGTTTCCAAATTCAAATATGAAGCCAACATTATCAAATTTTAACTTCAAAATCCAAGAAGAGAAACAGATTTACTCACCAACTGCCTTCACAAAAGTTGATGGTTTGAACGTTTCGAACTAAAATCAGTTGTTCAAACTTCTCAACTCACTAGTTCCATCTATTCCTCTTTCTCTCGCTTTCTCTCTTCTCTGTGTGCGTCGCCAAAAGAAAGTGAGGGTTTCTCCTTCCTTTCTTGTTTTATTTCATTTATATATATATATACAATATATAAATTTGATCTTGAATTTTCATATTTGAAAGCAATGTCTTTCCACAGTTTATTTCCAAGAATTTTAGGCAGTGAGGCACTTGCTCGGAACTAACAAGGTTCATTGAGCTTTCCTGAGGTTTTGATTGCACTTTCCCTTATTCAATCTCTTTTCGAAGTCTTTTCAAAACTAATGGCTCTTTCTTAGCAATTGAATGATGCTTAATGATTGATTCATTCTCCTTTACTTGAAGTGTGTGTGAAGATAAGTTAATATCCTCCGCATTTAAAACTGATGTTGTTTAAGACACACTCTCTACATTTATTTCTTCTTTCTCTTGGCTTGTTATAGACTCCGAATTCTTTGTGGCTAGTGTACTTTCATGAGGATTGAAAATCTCCACCTCTAACTCTTCTCCCTCATCATGAGTTTCTTGGAAGATTTCTTCTTCTGGACAATTTTCTTCATCTATTGTGAGCAATGGACCATCATGAACATATATAATTTCAACTTTTAAAACTTCTTCTTTATTAGTTGTTGCCACGGTGTCTCTCTAGACTTGGGCCGAGAGCTTTCCTCCACAACTTTCTTCTCCTCCACCCCCTTGATGGTCATAACTTTTTTAACAAAAGGTTCATCATTAGTTTCAACTTGTGGTTTGGAAATATTAGAGAATTTAGGGCTTGGCCGAGAATAACAAGTCTTGGAAGATCGTTCTAATTGCCTTTCAATCTTTATGGCTTGCTTAATCACACTATCCATCATTTTATAGGATTGGATCTCCACCTCATCCCCAATCTCTCGGTTTAACCCTTTGATGAATCTTGCAATGCTATGCTCCTCCGGTTCGTCAATTCCACTCCTTATTTTAAGAGTTTCAAACTCGGTTACATATTCTTCCACCGAGAGCAACCCTTGCTTGAGACTTTGCATTCGAATAAACAAATCTTTTTTGTAGTGGTTTGGCACGAATCTCTTTCTCATAAATCTCTTCATCAATCTCCAACTATGGATTCCCTCCTCACCATAATGCCTCCTTCCCACCACAAGCTAGCACAATCGATTAACTTCAAAGAAATTAGTTGAATTTTCTTCTTTTCTGAATAATTAGAACATTTAAAATTTTTGTCTACTATTTCCAACCAATCAAGGAAGTCATAACCATTTCTAGAACCTTCAAAAATAGGAATGGATAGCTTTAAATGTTTCAACTCAACAAAATAGTTGTTCTTGTACCTTGGACTAGATGGTTCATAAGAATCGGTTTCCATATAATCTTCATCTTGTCTAATATCTTCTCAGTCTCTAGTTTCAATTGAAGAACTAATTCTTTTTCTTAATCTAGGGGTCCTTGGTCCTCTCACATGTCTACTAGAGGGCTCCTCCCAATTTTGCTATAGTTTAGATAACATTTCCCTCATCTCATCAAGTTGTTGTTGAAAGCTAGTCTCGGTTTTCTCTTGTTCTTTCTCGGTGGCGGAATTTAAACTCAGCATTGTCTCCTTATTGCTATTATAGTGAGCACCACTTCTCGTACTTATTTTCTCCAAATAATAATGCAAAATTCACAGAGTATAAACAACCCAAATTGGCTCTGATACCACTTGATGCACCACGGGGTGCAAGAATTCGCAACAAGGCAAAAGGCTAATCGGCTAATACCAAAACAGAACACTGAAATTGAATCGATGATATCTCATTGTGCATACACGTAAATCACTTCATATTTGGAAGGCATTTAGTAATCACAAAGATAAACGTCGTCACCAAAAATCATGCTAAGAATCGCAATAAAGACAAAGTTATACCATTTACAAGAATCTGCCTCAAAATTGACCCAATTAAATTGTTTCGACCAACCTAGATTAAAGATGACCTAACTATCACTCCCGACGTCCAATGGCAACCAAATTTGGAGGGTGTGTACAATTAACAGACAGGAAGATTCACACCAAAAAATTAAGGTCCAAATCATCATAGAATGAGAGTTACGCAGAAAACAAAAATGTTGCTCGGAAAGAGATACACATACAGATATTCAGCTTCTTCAATAAAACGCTGCACAAAATAATTCAAATAAACTCCAATCAACAACCAATTTCTAGTACTTCAAAAGCATCCAGAGAACATCCAAATTCCTGAATCCAAATTGATTTATAATAGAAATTCAAAAGAAGGAAAATCAGAACACCAAGCTGGTCCCCTAACCATCAAACAATCGAAAGTAGCGACTTAATGGAAACCCTTCAAAGTGAACACTCCACCTTGGTTTTGTTCGGTCTTCTAATCCTCCATGCCAATGGACACCTCAAAGAAGAGATGCTGGGAGAACTAGCATAAAGTCTTCTTTCCAAGACCAAACAAGAAACGATGAGAGAAGGACTTGTTGGTTAAGAATCTACGGTTAAACTAGACAAGACACCGATTGTGTTTGAGAGTGATCAACTAGAGACAAATACACATGGGTTTGGGCCAACAGAGTGATCAACTAGAGACATGATAGTATAATAAAGAAAAATACTGTGCATGAATTAAATCGAACAATACCAAAACTAAAAAAAATCCCAACATACCAAGAACGGAAGGATTGATCCGTCAAACCTCCACTCATCCATGGGGAGATCGAGACACTCATCCAAGAACCTCAACTTCGCCCAACTGCCACACGCACAGACCAGTACGCCGAACCTACACCCAAACATGGGGAAAAATATAATCTAATGAGTGACTAACTTAGTAGGGAAATCTATACTAAATGCAATGCATGCTAAAACCGTTTTCTTTATATATGAAAACCCTTTCATGCTTTTCATTTATAGTACTTGGATTTTAAACATTTAAAACATCTTTATCATTTTATAAATTCGGCTTGTGGCCCTCGATGTGGCTTGATTAAAACTCGTTGTATACATAGACAACAATAATCGTCATCGGTGAAAAGGGATGGTCACGCAATGACCATCCGC
Source organism: Begonia loranthoides (assembly GCA_022433065.1). NCBI lineage: Eukaryota > Viridiplantae > Streptophyta > Magnoliopsida > Cucurbitales > Begoniaceae > Begonia > Begonia loranthoides. The sequence goes on from CM039484.1 coordinate 28,603,173, forward strand.
CACTCATCATCAACAAGTGGTATGATCTCTCGGATGTGCTGACGGACCGTAGTCACTGCCGATACGAATCGAAGATCCAGTGCATACCCAAGTTGCTGGCAAACCAGTAAGCCACGACACAACTCGTGTAATCGCCCACTACAAGTAAGACAAAGGTGGCTATCCGCCAATAGCAACACCTTATAAGGCAAGAAAGAATACCAATGGCGGCGATCCGCAGATCCAGCACAACGTCCGAGTTGTCGGCAACCAAGCTCCGAGTCGACACAACTCACATAATCGTAGTAACGGATGAGGTTGTCCCACAATAGACCTCTACTCACTAGGACCTTAGTGTCCCAAATTGACAAGGGTTGCTGACAAGCAAGCTCGAGTCGTCCAGCCAACCCGCCAAATGGAACAATGCTGTGATAGGCAAATCTTTGTGACCGACAACACTGCCAACTCCATGTGACAAATCCCTGACCAGGTTTACGGGCTTGCAATCCAAGGATGCATCATTACCCTCCTATCCGAATTTACAACTTTCAGGAGTTGCAACTTGAGGACATGTCACCAATGCCCCACCTATATTTTTTTCCACTTCCAGGACTTTCAACCTTAGAACATGTCATGAATACCCCATCATATTTCGCACGTAACGACCAATCTTCATGCAGTAGAAGATTGCATAGGGATAGCCTCGTTATGATTTAGCGCTAGAGTGCCTAAAGTATCAAGAGGATTCATCCTCCCAATGTACGTAACAAATGCCACACCTTCTCGCCGTTGAAGGTTAACGGGATAGCCTCGTGATGCTTTACGCTAGAGTACCTAAAATTAGGGGTGTGCACGGTACCGGTCCGGTCTGGTTTACATCGGTCCGACACCGGACCGGCCGATACCAGTGCTACTTTGTTTAAGACCGGTACCGGTCCCACGAGGTACCGGTCCCGGTCCGGTTCTGGACCGGGTTTTCCGGTACCGGTACCGGTTTAGTACCTTTTTTTTTAATATTAAAAATAATATAATGTAAAATTATATCAGAATCAATTTTCAAAACACAGAATTTCAAAAACACTAATTCAGAATTCACAATTCACAATCAAAACACTAATTCACAATCACAATTTACAATCAATTTTGCCAACACAAAATTCACAATCACTATTCACAATCAATTTCAAAAACACTAATTCATAATTCACAATTCACAATCAATTTTGCCAACACAGAATTCACAATTCACAATCAATTTTGCCAACACAGAATTCACAATTCAGCCATCAATTTTGCCAACACAGAATTCACAATTCAGCCATCAATTTGGCCAGCACAGATTATTCATCAAAAAAATTGCCCGAACACTGAACAGAGTATACTAGAGTCTGAGTCAAGAGTGCTAACCAAGCTCAGCTGGCAATGGCAGAGGCAGTGGCGACGGACAGAGGTCGGAGCTCGGAGCTGGCAGTGGCAGATGAACGGAGCTCGAAACATGGAGCTCGGAGCTGGCACTGGCGACTGGTGTCGACGGACGAAGCGACGGTCTGGAGTCTGGCTGGCAACGGTCGTCGACGGACTGACGGAGCTCGCTGCACTGGTCTGTCTCTGTCGTCGGTGGTCTGGTTGCTGGTCCGAGGCTAGAGAGTGGAGCGATGTGCCGACTGCTGAGTGCCGACGAGGTCAAGGATGAAGGAACTGAGGCAGGCCGAACTGGCAAACTCCAAAGGCGATTAGGGGACAGGTCGGGAATCGGGATTTCAGATTTGGGTCGGGGTCGGGGTAGGGGTCGGGGACTCGGGATTTGCCGATTTGCTGCCTGCTGGATTGCAGAATGCCATTGCTGCCGATTGCCCTAAATTAAGGGAATCAGCTAATGGCCGGTTCTACACGGTACCGGTCCTATGGAAACGTGTACCGAGGACCGATACCGGGTAAAACCGGTCCCGATAGGACCGGACCGGACCGGATCCGGTCCGGTCCTCTATTTATATGGACCAACCCGGTACCGAAAGGACCGGTTCCGGTCCGGTTCTCCGGTACCGGGCCGGTTCTGCACACCCCTACCTAAAATATCAAGAGGGTTCATCCCCCAAACACAGGCACAGAAACATATATATATATATATATATATATATATATATGAGATTATCAACAGTAAATCATGTACGAAATGTAAACATGAGAAAACATAATACTTATAAAAACTGACGTGCTGTCGAACAGTCCCTGTCAAGTTTTCAAGTATGGTAGTCCACAAAATAATATTTTGAAAATCATTATGCAAATGCAGTGCATAAAGTATAAAGATCTCTACCTCGATGGCGACCACGACACGCTTACTATCAAACCCGCTCCACGCGCTGTCGTAAGGTAAGGTCGAACATCTGACACCTCCAGAACCTACAACAAAGTCAGTGTCAACATCCCATCAAACATAACAGGGATAGGGATAATAGACAAGTCTTAAACAAGATCAGAATTCAGAACAGCTTTTAGGGTCGACTCTGAATTCCAACCTGGAAACCAAAACTGGGAAACCAAACAAGATCCCAAACCTTAACACTTAATGACATAAATAAGGTTTTTAATGGAAACCGTCGCTTTCAGGGAAACAACACCTATATTATCTATCAACATTTCACTTAGCAATTTTCCCACGGTTCACATAATAGAACAACACGTGTCGTTAAAACATTCCTTAACTTAACTAAACCACATCTAAGACCCACAACGATTTCTCAAGTTCTCAACAACAAAGAACAACTACAATCTATGAGCTAATCTTTGCAACATAGCACAGTTTTACTGGATATGCTCATTAAACAAAAATATCCAGAAGCAAGTGACATTCCTCAAAACTCATTATCAAATAGAGTATTCCTGCAGGACCAACCCATCGAATCTTAAATAGAATAAATTCTTATCCGCATTCGTTAAACGGTAACCAAGAATGCAGAGCGGAACAACATTCTCATATCCAACAAAACAGTAATTTGCAGAGAGAATAACCCAAACATGACTAAATCGAAGAACCGATTCCAAACCTACAAGGCAGCAGGACAATATCTCCCACAATGTCCCTCGAACATAAAATTTAATAACTGATTTGAGTCTATCACTCAAAACAATTTCATCAGCCCATCTCCCTCGTTTCGGTTAGAAATCTATAACTCAACAGTGTCCTAAAGGCCAAAACCAAAATCAGAAACTCAAATAAATCAAGGCAGTTAACAAAACATTAGCTGTGAATTCACTTATCCAACCTAAGCCAAAACTGAAAACAACTCTCGGCTCTTTGCATCAAAGCAGGGATCAAACCTGGACATCAAAACAGGATCCAAATCTGGTCATCAAAACAGGGACCAAATCTGGACACTCCCCTTAAGATCACAGCAAGTAAATTCAACGTAAAATTTATCCATACAAAATTCCTCACCCACCCAGAATGAAAACAGAACCAAATGCCTTCAGCAGTAACTCAAACAAAGGCAAACCCACTCCACCAGAATCATACAATTAACCGGGCATCAACATTTCTCAAGGAGATGGGCGTACCCGAGAGGAAATCCTCAATGCCGAAGACTCCAGCACAACCAAATTTTTGACAGAGGCATTTTCACACTAACAGAAACAAAAATCAAAACCCCTATCTTCAGTTTTTAGAAATTACAGAACACGAGGGAGGAAAAGGAAAAATCGGCCAAAGCCCCAGACAGGAAACAGTACAGCAGCAAAAATCGGAGATCAAATTTCAAGGTAGAATTCCAGGATTAAGTAGGAATAAAAAAAAATCAACCCAGTTCGTGCATTACTCACCGCAAATTTGAAGGAATGGCGGAAGGAACATTCGGAGCCGAGAAGCCATAATTTCCCGGGTTCCCTGTCTCGACTGTTTATCGCGAAGGCCCCCGGACGGACGACATGGCCACGGACGGAGCTTGCCAGTTGCCCGCCTTTCCGCCAGAAACCGTCCGCTCCCGGCCTCAGCGAAATCGTCCTCGGTCTCTCCTCACTCGTCACTTGTCGTCGCGGTCTTTAGAAGGGGGAAGAGGAGTGCGTAGAAGACAGAAGCTCTTCGTAAAAAGGGATTTTTCATTTTAAAATAAATTTGAATTAATAATATTAATATATGTATTATATATATATATATAGAGAGGTGTCCCAGCCCGCCCGCTCAGCCCGTATTGTAGCGGGCCGAGCTCGTAGTAATTGAACGGGCTCGGCCTGGGTCCGGTTGGCAGGCCGAGCCGAGCTGAGCTCGAAATCGTTGGCTCGCGAGCCCGTAGAGCTCGGGCTCGCGAGCCCGGCGGGCTGGCTCGACGAGCCCGCCCGGCAATTGGTTGGAAGGGCCCGCGCGATCCCGTCCAGGCTAGAGGCCTGGAGCTGGACGCTCCCTGGTCACTTGCTGGAGACTCTCCAGCAGAGAGACGCGACGAGATCCAGAGTCTGGAGTGGACGCTGGAGGGCCTCGCTCCCGTCGACGAGTCGAGGCGAGACTGCGTCTCATGTCAAAGTCCGAAGTCTGCCGCTCGGGAGTCTGGATCTCGCGACTCTGCTCGGGTGAAGGCGAGACGACTGCGTCGAAGTTCGAAGATGACAGAGATCACGAAGTAAGACAAAGCTCGCCGACTCGCCGAGCTCTGCATTCCGATGCCGTCGGGAATGCAGGATAGGCTCGCCGGACTCCTTTGATTTCGCCAGACTCTTTCGAGAAGGATCTGAGTGACTCAAGGCCGGACTCTGGCGGTCGTCGACTCATCTGGAATGCAAGACAAGTCGCCGAGCTTCGATTCCCCATCTCGCATCGTCGACAGCGGTCTCCGTCCCGCATCGTCACCGTCGAGCCTCTATGAGACTCGACTCTCACATAGAAAAAAAAGAAGTAAAACGTCGAATGTATGGAATCATTTTGAAATGAAAGATATTAAAATTGTGGAAAAATAGAAAGTAGAGCACAATGCAAATATTGTATTAAACATTATGCATACGAATCTGGTAGTTCTACTAGCACACTTGGTAGGCATTATACAAAATGTCACTTACACGAGTAAGTGAGAGACCCTACACAAACACTCATAAATGCTAATGACAGTGGCAATTTTATGTATTCACATAATAAAATGAGAGAAAGAGTAACAAAATATATATCACATTTTGAGGCACCTTTATCTATGTTTGATAGCGAGTTATTTGAAAATTTTATAAAAGAGTATATTAATCCTAGTTTTAGACGAGTACCTAGAAGTACAACGCGAAGTGATATTATTAAAATGTATAATAATATGAAAAATGAATTAATTGCGTTTTTTTCAAATGCTCCGTCTATGTCTATTTGTATTACTTCTGATTTATGGAGTGCACCTAATGATTTAGGATATATTGTCGTAACTTCTCATTTTATTGATGACTCTTAGCAATTAAATAAAAGAATATTAGAATTTCGCAGTTGTAAATATCCACATAGTATTGATACCATTTATAGATATATTGTTGGAATTTTGCAAGAATATGCTATTAGAGATAGAATTTTTAGTATTATGCTAGATAATGCTGCTGCTAACGATGTTGCAATTTTTTAAGCTACAAATGAATGTTCTGGAATTTATTATACCACTACTCATCTTGTTCTCTCACTTTTTATAAAATTAACAGATACTTTTAAAAAATTTAGACAAAGAAACGAATTTTGTGCATTAATTGAAAAAATGGAAAGAAAATTTAAAAAATATTGACTTGACATACCTAATATTTTTTGTTTTGCATGCATAATGCATCCTAGATTTAAATTAAATGGAGTGTGTATAATGGTTGATAGAATTTCTTCTAATTTAGGTACTTCTTCTTCAATTAATAGTGCTCAATTAAAAAATGAAATTGATAATTTATTTTCTTCTTATGAATTTAAATATTCTAATAATTGTTCAATTCCTTCTTCACATATGCATGCTAGTTCTAGTAGTGGTGCTTGTGGTGGAGATCCACAATATTTTATGGATGATATATTTAAGCAAATAGATAGCAATGTTCATTCTTATAATTCACAAAGAAATGAACTCGATATTTATCTTAACACCTATCATAACATTTCTCGCCCCCAAGGATTTTGATATTTTGGCTTGGTGGAGAGTCAACTCTATTTCATTTCCTATTCTTTCTAGAATGGCACGTGATCTACTAACACCTCCGGTCTCTACAGTAGTATCGGAGTCTGCTTTTAGTGCAGGTGGATGTGTGTACGATGATAAATGAGGAAGACTTGCACCAGAAATCGTTAAGACACTCATTTGCATGAAGGATTGGAATGACGCTGTGAGGAGAGATCAACAACGAGAGGATGACATAGTTGAAGAATTCAAAAATTTGGATGTCGAAGACTAAATTTTTATTTAAATTTGAAATTGTAATTTTCATTTTCATATATTTTCTTTATCTTGTAAGTTGTGCTTTGAAATTGTAATTTAAATTTTTATTTTAATTTGAAATTGTAATTTTTATTTTCATTTTGAAATTGTAATAAAAATATTTATTCAATTCAATAAAAATATTTATTCAATTAAATTATTAATTATAGTACTTTTACATTACAATAATAAATGTTTATTATTGTTTTAAACTGTATAATATTGAAAATAATTTATAATATATTTATATAAGATATTATTATTATTGTATATTCGGCTCGTTAAGGCTCGGTCTGCTCGTTAGGCTCGGCTCATTAAGCTCAGCAGGCTCGACGAGCCAGACTTTTTCAAGCTCGGTCGGCTCGGCTCGTTAGCCACCTCTATATATATATATATTCTATAATACATTATCCCGATTTAGAACCCGGTCCCTTTAAAATGTCAATTGAAAATAATTTTTTATCCAAAATAATTTACTAAAATATTTTTTAAATTAAATTTCCGCTCGAAAAACTCAATTTAATCGCTTTACGAAAAAACATACACATTGCAACTACACGATAAAACAAGTCAACTCTTTCACATTTGATCGAAAATTCGCGAAAAATTTACACGTGTCATTTTTAAATTAATTCAAAAATCTCAGATTTCGTAACCTAATTCTAACCAAAACCAATCCAGCAGTCAGTATCTTCACAAAATATAAATCTAATAAGCATGTCAAAACATAAAATAGACATATCTCCATCTAGGAGGCTTCCTTAGTTTTGGTATTTTGAACCTCCAAATTGCCAGAGGTGGTTTGGTCTAGCCAAGAGGTTGTCCCATTATTCCAAGTGAGCATATGATTTGACATTCCTCTATCTTCTTGCAAATGTTCATTTTTAAGATCTTCAAATGTAACTTCCCCAACAAAATAAAAGTATGTTAGGAAAACAATGAGCTTTATGGCTCGGGCTCAAGTATCTGGAATCTGTGGTGCATCACACGTGGCCTTCTTCAACATAATGTTCGCTAGTGCCTTTGGTCCATCTTGGTTGTCCATCCTCATTGAGGAACATCTGTTCCTTTATTTAAAAACCATAAAGCTTCGTTCGCCACCGCCTTCGGTCCATCCTGGTTGTCCATCATCATTGAGGAACGTCTGGCTCTTCATCTAACAGTCATGAAGCTTCGTCCGCCAGTGCCTCTCTGTCACGACGTCCCTCCATAATAGTTTTGGCAAAGTAATCTCATCAACACATGTAGAGACTGAGAAGCAAAAAAGTTGACTGAAACAATGTCAAACAAGCTACAGTCAATGCAAAAAGACATTCATTGTTGATCCTTGGACACCCCTCGTGATTGAATGACGTCCGTTGTTGATCCTTGGACGTCACTGTTGAATGGGTCTTAACTTTAACGTGGCTGCTGGAATACCTCGAATTTTCCCATAACAGAATTATGTAAAGATGAATTAAAAAAGAAAAAGATTTGAATTTAATGTGGGGCATGACAGCTGCGGTGTTTGCTTCTGTTTTATTTGATGAAAAACGTGATAGGAAGGCCAAAGTCGTCCATTTCCCATAATTTGAGATTTATTCGCAAAAATTCTTCAAGATTTGCTTTGTTGCTGATCCAAAACTATAGAGTTTATTTGTTAATTTTCCTAATTTTAAATATTAAATTATGTTAATTTAAATTTTTAACTAATATTTTGTAATTAAGATTAGGAAAATTAACAAAACAAATCATATAGTTTGAATTTAGTTACATGATAAACCTTGAAGAAATTTTGTGGAAAACTAAAACCTCGCACTACGAGAAAATAACGACGCAAGTCTCATAGTCACGTTTTCCGTTAATATAGACATCTCTCAATACTAAACAATATCGTCTCTAAACATCCATGAACATTCTGTAGCATCCACAGACATCTCTCAACGCTAAACAACGTTGTAAGTGGAACGTCCGTTGTGAGACGAGAGACGTGCATTTTAAGTTCAGAGACGTTTGTTGTGGGATGTCTTAAGTCAAGGGATATTCGTTGTGAGACGAGGGACGTCCATTGTGGGACGAGGGACGTCCGTCTTAAGTCGAGGATCTTTCCACTATTTTATCACAGTCGTTCCTCTCTCGTATTGGACTGTCCCTTAATTTAATCAAATGGTCATTTTTTTTCTTCCTTTATCATTTTCCATCCTATCGTCTATTATTCCTTCTTGTCTGTCGACTACCCTATTTCGGCCCAACCTCCCTTTACTCTGATTCTCATCTCCCTTAATCCTTATTTTCCATATTTATTATGTAAGTGTTCAACTTGTTACTAATTCTATTACCCATAATTTGGAATCAAAGTTATTCCAATTCGTATCATTTTATATTAAAGTTAATCTGATTCTTATCATAAGTTCGTCTTATTGTGGATCAGTTTTGGACATCCCTCGTCGTTGAAGGAAGTCAAAGGTTAATCTATGGACGTCCGTTGAAGGTTAAGGTGACGTCCTTACCGTTTGCCTCAGTGTTTTTTAATGAAAAAATGAATGCGAGGTTGTCTTTTTTATATTTCATAGTTTAAAGTTTTAATTATTTGTAAAAATTTTTTTTAAAATTTATCTGATCGCTTATGACAAAGTATAGCGTTTGTTTTGTTAATTTTTTTTAAATTATGAAACACGAACGACATGAGCAAAAGTCTGATATTAATGGCGTCCAAATTAAAATTAGAGAAAATGACAAATCAACCATCATGGTTTGCGATCAATGACAAGTCAACTACTATAGTATTTTTTCTAACAAGTTAACCACTAAAGTTTGAAAATATAACAAAGGAAACATCAAGCGGGGTTTTGAAACTAGAGATCGCGAAATTCGTGGTCTCTATGACTAGAGACTGTGAAAGTCACGGTCTTTGTGATTACCAAAAATCGTGGTCTCTGTGACTCATCGAGACCGTGAAATTTGCGGTCTCAGTCCAGACCGCAAACCACGATTTCAGAGAACTACCGATTTCAGAATGCCGCTTGATTTCAGAGAACCACCAATTTCAAAACGCCACAAACCACGATTTCAGAGAACCACCGATTTTAGAACTACCAATTTCATAGACCGCGAATGACAAGCTCTCTAGAGTGAAATCGCGTAATAGTCTCAAAATAGCACTCGATGTTTATTTTATTATTTTTTAGAACTTCGATGGTTAACTTATTAAAAAAATTACCATAGTAATTAACTTGTCATTTTCATTTTCCCTTAAAATTATTCCTTGGCTCTTTCTTTTTTCCGCTTGTCAGACGCAGGACTTGTCAAACCCATCCCCTCTGTTCAAGGACCTTCCTCGTATTTTCTTCCCCTCCGCTATTTTTCAATTTTCTCCTCCTTAATCTTTCTTCCATTTCTGCTTCTCCATTACTCTGATGAGGACGCGAAACAGGTCGCTTCAAGTTTATTTTATTTTTTTTTCTGTTTCTTCGTTTTGGATCCGTCATTCTGAGTCGTAGTGAGTTTCTATTTTTGTTAAAGATGCTAAGATTTGAGCTTGCAAATGAATATTTTATTTGAATTTTTGTTTTGGGTTTCTTGATTTGATGCTGAAGGTAATTCCTTTGTTGTCTATACTGCATAATTTTATTCCATACCATCAGAACTTTCAATTCTATGCTTGGAACTTTTGAGCTTTTACTTCCAAAATCTGGGACATTTAGCCAATTTATTCATTAAAAGGATTTCCTACTGGATTTTAAGCAATCTTTTCAGGATGGATCCTTGGAAATTTGAGTACTTTTGTAGTTAATTGATTTTTCCTTCTAATGATCTTGTGAGTTTCATTAACTGTTGTCAACATGCAAGCTCTAGTGTGATAAATTCGATATTTTTTTCGGTTTATCTATACTTGAAAGCTCCAACTCCAACGCAAATAAAATTGAATTTGGTGGTTTGGTTTGGTTTGAGTACGAAGAAATTGGTTTGGTTTTTGTGTGAAAAAAGGTGTCGTGTTTGAACATTTGGTTTGATTTGGTTAGCATAATTTCAAGCCTGCACATGTTCATTTGAAAAAATGCTTATAACCAAGCTAAACCACCCAACAAACACCTCTACGTAGACATACCGACGTATATACCGGCTGGTAGCTTATAGGATCTGTAATGCATGTGGCTGTTTTTGAGATTATTCCCTTTTGTAATGATAGGGATTTATGAAGGCTGCACCAAGATCAAAAGCTAGATTATTATTGTTCTTTATGCTCGAAAAATAGTTAACTTTATAGTAATTATTTCCAATTTAAAACTAGTATTAACTGTTAGGGGTGTTTCTTTTTCTTGGAGAGTTTTCCCCTCTTTTCGTAATAATTTTTATAGTAATTGTTGGGTTCTTTAATCCTGTACATTGACGATTTTGACTGCCACTGTTGAGGTAGGGTCTTGAAAGCTGTGTAATTCTTGGCAACAAGTATGAAGACAAGGAAATGAGTATTGTTTCCAGATGTATTTGATTTGGGTTACACATCAAATAGAGACAATGTTTGCAATGGCGGAAACCGTTTCCAAGATGGCAAATTCCACATTAGAGTGGGTGAAATGGGCTTCAAATGCATCTTCTGCCCGAGCAGTTGTTTTCGGTGTTCCTATCGATGGTATTGTTTTTTAATTTCTGAAATAATGTATTTTTTTAAAAGTTATTATTGGACTAAACCATCCATCTCTGAATTTCAGGGCATCTAGTTTTGGAGGCTCTTCTTCTGCTGGTCATCCTTGTTCTACTTTCCCTGAAAAGTTACAAACCACCTAAACGTCCTTTAACAGAGAAGGTTGGTTTTCGAAGTTAAATATTAATGATTTTTCCTCCATACCGAGCTCCTAAACATAGCACCATGATACAGCAAAACATACTCGGGCTGTTAACATACCGGATTATATCAGTTGTCACTTACAAGAAAGTTTAAGTGATTATTACAATTAAAAAAAAAGTACATGGCCAGATTATTATTTTTCTTTCATGGTGTAGGAAATTGATGAATTATGCGATGAATGGGCTCCCGAATCTCTTATCCCACCCCTCACAGAAGAAGTACCCGAACCGCCGGTGTTGGAGAGGTGAGGAAGAAATCTCATTTGGCAAATGCCAAAATCATGCAACATATTCAATTTGCATAATATTTCTCATGAGTTTCGCTTTATCCAGTTCTGCAGGGCCTCATGCTATAGTGAATGGAAAAGAAGTAGTGAACTTCGCCTCTGCAAATTATCTCGGACTGATAGGCGACAAGAAGTTACTTGTAAGAAATTATTTATTTTAAAATAATGCATATATTTATATACGAGGAATTTGATTTGCTTAATGAGAGATCTCATTACTATTCATCTTAGGAATCATGTACCTACGCGTTAGAGAAATACGGCGTTGGTTCTTGCGGTCCTCGTGGATTCTACGGAACAATTGGTGAGACATACTTTCGAGACTACATTTTTTTTGTTGTTGTACCAAACTTTTTTCGTATTTGATTTTGAATTTGAATTATGGGTAGTACAGATGTACACCTTGACTGCGAGGCAAGAATTGCAAAGTTTTTGGGAACTCCCGAGTCTATTCTATATTCTTACGGGCTTTCCACCATGTTCAGTGCAATTCCAGCCTTTTGTAAGAAAGGAGACGTCGTAGTTGCGTAAGTATATGTATATATCTACATATAAAAATGTTTTCTTTCAATCATTTTGATTTATATCTTATTTTTATTAAATAATTTATTTTTTTTATCTTTCTTTATCCATTTGTCTTCTTGAATAATGTATATTTATTTTTTTGTCTTTTCTTTCATCCCTTTGATTTTATTATGAATGTTATTTTATTCAGTTAGTTAATATCCTCCCAAGTGAACAACCTAATGTTATTTTCTATGTCTAATATGGTCAATGCTCTCTCAAGTTGCTTTACTATCGATAATATTGATTAAAAATTAAACAGATAATTACACTGTAAGATGGTCTAAATTTGCATTTATATTTGCCTATAATAATTAGAATATCTACTATGTAAGTTTTCGGATTAAAATTCACATTATCAGGTACTATTACTTTGTTATGCGTTTTTATATTACATTTGAGCACGATACGTGCATTGCACGTCTGAAATACTTCATATTAGAGTGGCAGTTTCTTCTGTTTTGCAGAGACGAGGGAGTTCATTGGGGAATACAAAATGGCCTTTATCTTTCAAGAAGCACGATTGTATATTTCAAACACAACGATATGGAGTCATTAAGAAACACTCTAGAAAAAATCACTGTAGGAAACGAACGAGCTAAGAAAGTCCGACGATATATTGTCATCGAAGCTGTATATCAGGCAAGCTGAATTTTAAGTGTATAAATAAGCTGTTTTTTTTTATTTTTTCTCATTTGCATGAAATATTGTAGAACTCTGGCCAAATTACACCTTTGGATGAGATCATTCGATTGAAGGAGAAATATCGATTTCGTGTTTTGTTGGATGAAAGCAACTCGTTTGGGGTGTTGGGGAATTCTGGTAGAGGTCTCACTGAGTACTGTGGGGTTCCAGTAAGTTTCTTGACTCGGATTGAATTGATATCGATGAATTGGTTTCTTTTGTTTTTGATCTATGGTTGTGATTTAACGTAGGTTGATAAGATAGATATTATAACAGCCGCCATGGGGCATGCCTTGGCTACAGAAGGGGGATTCTGCACTGGAAATACTCGAGTAATCGACCACCAGGTTTGACGCTAAATAGTTACAACAAAAAGGGGCAGATTTTTCTCTCTTATTTGTAGAATCTATAGAACAAATCAGGTTTTATAATGGGTATACTCGAGTAATTCTATACTAATTTTTGGCAGCGATTGAGCAGTTCTGGATATACTTTCTCTGCTTCTTTGCCTCCATATCTAGCTACGGCTGCAATCACGGCCATTGATGTGCTGGAGGATAACCCCAAGCTCATAACAAAGCTTAGGAAAAATATTGCTCTACTGTGGAAAGGTTTATTCCTATTTGACACATTCTAAACATTTTAAGCATATACCCATTAGGATTTTTGCTTGATATTTGGCCGATCGATGCTTAGCTTCCCAAAAACATTTCTGGGACACTGCAGAATTGTCAGAATTGTGTGGCCTGAGGTTAGCAAGCCACCCGGAATCGCCTATTATTTTTCTCAAGTTAGAGAAGTCGACTGGATCGATGAAAACCGACCTTCATCTCCTTGAAAATATAACTGATATTGTAAGCAAATAAACCCTCTTCATTGTGATAATCCTTCATCCATGTTTGGACTTGCTAAAGGGTTTGCCTATTTGCAGGCCATGAAAGAGGACTCTGTATTTTTTGTAGCCTCGAAAAGATCAACGCTCGATAAGTGCAGACTTCCGGTTGGAATCAGGCTGTTTGTGTCTGCTTCCCATTCCGAGGCCGATCTGCAAAAGGCAGTTGAATCGTTAAAAAGAGTGACACCAATGGTTCTGAAGGAGTCTGTTTGATATTTAATTATTGATAGTTTGTCAAAGTTAGTTTGCTTCTGTTCATTTTATTTTAGTCTGCTTTCGATGGTTGGATAGAACACTGGACCGAAATCTTCTTAGTTTTCTATTTTCTGATTTCCATTGGTTTTCTTGCAGTTACAACTGAGAAAATAATGAATGGAAAGTCCTATTTATTACATACAATCAACCTAAGATAATCATTTTAAGGATGAATCAATGTGATGGTTGTCAAATAATATATCTTGGGAAATTAACAAAATAAATCCTGAACTTTGGAATTAGCAATAAGTCAAATCTTAAAGAAATTTTGTAAATAATTAAAACCTTGAACTATGGATAATAAATGACATAAATCTTATAGTTATGTTTCTCGTCAAAAAGCGCCGATGCAAATGTTGTAGTCATGCTTGTTGCTTAAATATGTCAAGGATCGTCTAATGGAGACGTCTAAAGATCAACAGTGAACGTCCTTCAACGACGTGGGACATCCAAGGTTGATCCACGAGGTGGAGCATCCTTGGGGTCATCGTAAGACTGATCGACGTCCATGTTCTTAGACCGATGCATGCTATAGGAAGGGGAAGGGGAAGGGGAAGGGGAAGGGGAAGGGGAAGGGGGGTGAGTGCGATAATTTAGTCTAAACCCTGAGCGATTTATCACAAATATATAATCAAACAAAACATAAATATAAAAAGAGAGGGTTAGAGAGATGACACCGATGTGGTCACATGGTTCGGCAACCTCGACCTATGTCCGCGCTTCAAGCTTCCCACTTGGAGATTCTTAATCGCCCAAACTCCCTAATTTGCGATGATTGACTTCACGAGTGTCAATCAAACCGTTACAGATTGTTCTCAGGGCGTCATCCTCTATATTGATCTACACGGGCGTCAATCTAGCATTTGACTGTTGTGGGACATCACCCTTTCGCATAGCGTTCGGATACAAGAGATTGGAAATGAAAATACAATTTAGAACCTAAACTCTCCAAATGTAAATCTCAAGTGTGGGAATGGAAGAGCTAGGCCTATGTACTCATTTGCATATAGAGAAGTTGTGTGAGAATTTTTTGCAGAGCTTCGCTACACTTCTCCCATTGTTAGTTTGAGATTCAAAGGGCCTTCTATAAATAGACCTAGCTTGAGCGATTGACCATTTCCTTTTTGGTCGACCACATCCAACCGTTTGGATGTTACCGTTATGCTTTTGATTGTCTATTTTTTGCGCAGGTCTGACAAATCGATTGACAATTTTCTTTTCGGTTGACCACTTTTTCAACGCTCAGAACATTCGGTCGATCAACAACTCTGCTCCTCAACTGCCCACTCGACCGCTTCTTCAACTGCAGAAAAGATAAGCAATCTATAATATGTTGCGATCGACCATTTTCCCTTGCTCGACCGCAAAATTGGGGAGCAATCTGTTCTGGCTTGCGGTCGATCAACTGGTCGACCAGTTCCTTCATGCACTGCATTTTGGTCAACCTCCTTGCCTGATTGCTCGACCTCCCCCTTCGTTTATGCAATATCTCTATCTTTTAATTTCATGCATACATTCTACTTACAACATATAAATCTCTCCCCCTTTATCATAATAAAAAAAAAAAACAATGGGGAGGATTACCGAAGATAACAAAAAAATTCCCCCTTTGTCAAAATAAAAAACATAGAAATTATTGAATGAAAGCAACATTTAAGAATATGATACCAAAAGTAATAGTACCAAATGAAATAAATTTTTTTTCCCCTTTACCAAAATACAAACATCAAGTCATTGGGGAAATCGCAAAGCATAAAAACAAAATAATTTATTCAAAGTTATTCTCCCCTTTGTTATTAAGCATATACAATAGTTGGGGATTTGAAAAGGATCGAATCAAAACCAAACATTTCAACAATTCAATTCTCCCCATTTGTCATTAAACAAACTATAATAGTTGGGGAAGAACGCCTTAAACAAACCAATTTTATTTTCTCCCTCTATATCAATAAACAATTTTTGGGAGAAACCAAGTACATATCAAGAAGGATAATTCAAACTATACCAATTGTAATACCAAAACCATTTGAGCTTTTGAAAAAAAATCTTCTCCCCTATATCAATAAATAAACTCAAATCAATGGAGATTCAAAAGACATCAACACAAATTCCAACAATCCTTCAATGTATGCAATTTATGATACCACTTGCTGGATTAATAAAAGGTTGAAACCAATTATATAAATTGATGAATAAAAACAAATCAAACAAATGATACCAAAAAGAAGTATGCAAATTTAAGAATCAATATTCACCAAAAAAATAAAATTTCAACCTGTATGCATACTAACCATTTAATTCTAATCAAGGGTATACGTTATCAAGCAATTTAAACACTAATTTCATACTCTTGATTCAAACAAGAAAAACACCTAAGTGCTTTTCTTAGGCACCCAAATATTTTTGAGTCCTATAATCTTGGGTTTGGTTCATTTAGGAAGCCAAACTAACTTAAAAGTTGTCATTTTGTCATTCAATTTTGAAGGGCAACTAAAAGATTTATGTCCTACTCAATTACAACTATTACGAATAGTAGGACAAACAAAAAAATTATTCTATTTTTCTTTTTAGCAAATGGTTGATAGCCAATTTCAGTTTTGTCAAATGTGACCATTTGCTTTCCTATGAGCATATTTAAATTTTTGCTCTCATTTGTGAAATTAAGCACAACACAGTTTAAATCATCATTTTTAACCTTCAATGCGCTAATTTCACTTTCAAGTAATTTGATAAAAACATTCAATTCATTTTTCTTAATTTTCAAATTACTAAGCTCTTTTTCAAAAAATTGAACAATACAAACATGATTTTTCATCAATTCATCATTCTCCTTTTTCAACAATTTAAACTTACGTTTGAGCACATTGTATTGATCAAACAATTTATTGAAAGCATCCAACAATTCATCGTTATCATCAATATTATCATCAGAGTCGCTAGATGAATTGTTTACCTCAATTTCTTTCGTCATTAAGCAAATGTTTGTCAAACCCTCATTTTCGGAGGATGATTCTTCATATGTAGCCTCAAGAAGTCTCCAAATTTAATGTGTATTCTCACATCTTTGTACCCTTTCAAATTCATCTCTTGCTAAAGCACAATATAACACATTAGTAGCTTTAACATTTAAACTCAATTTGCATTTATCATTCTCATTTAATTCAATATACAATTTTGAAACGTTAATTCCATTTACACATTTCATTTGCACATATGACCCATTTTCAATTTTATACCACAAGTCATAATCCAAATATTGTACAAATATTTTTATTCTACTTCTAATATAAGTAATCATTACAATCAAACAATGGAGGTTTAGAAATGGATTGACCTTCAACATGCCTATTGAAATACATAATATATAAAATTTCAAGATATTTGTTAAAAAGATTTATAACAAGAAATTCAATCAAATTCAACAAAAATTATACAATATGCACAATATCTCACCAAACGTTTTATTATCCTGGCTTTGATACCACTTGTTAGACCAATACATAATTATAGGGGGGGGTGGTTGAATTAGGTGACACTAACTTATTTGTGCAATAATTTATTCTCTAAACCCAAAGTGATTTATCAAACTTTTTTGTGCAATAGTTTATTCTCTAAACCCTAAGTGATTTATCACAAATATATAATCAAACAAAGCTTAAATATAAAGAGAGAGGGCTAGAGAGTTGACACCGATGTGGTCATGCGGTTCAGTAACCCCGGCCTACGTCCGCTCTCCAACCTTCCCACTTGGAGATCCTTAATTGCCCAACCTCTCCGGTTGGCGATGATTGACTTCACGAGTGTCAATCAAACCATTATAGATTGTTCTCAGGGCGTCACCCTCAGGATTGATCTTCACGGGCATCAATCTAACCTTTGATTGTTGTGGGGCATCATCCTTTCGCGTAGCGTTTGGATACAAGAGATTGGAAATAAAAAATACAATTTAGAACCTAGGCTCTCCAAATGTAAATCTCAAGTGTGGGAATAGAAGAGCTAGGCATATGCACTCATTTGGATATAGAGAAGTTCTGTAAGACTTTTTTCAAAGCTTTGCTACACTTCTCCCATTGTTAGTTTGAGCTTCGGAGTGCCTTCTATAAATAGACCCAGCTTTAGTGGTCGGCAATTTCCTTTTTAGCCGACCGCATCCGACTATTGGGATGTTACCGTTATGCTTTTGGTCATCCATTTTTTGCACAGGTCTGACAAATTGGTCGACCTTTTTCTTTTCCGTCAACCACTTCTTCGAAGCTTAGGTCGATCAGCAACTCAGCTCCTCGGCCGCCCACTCGACTGCAGAAAAGATAGGCAATGTGTAATATATTGCGATCGACCATTTTTCCCTTGTTCGAACAATTCCTTCATGCAGTGCATTTTGGTCGACCTCCTCGCCAGATTGCTCGACCTCTTCCTTCTTTTTTGCAATTTTTGATTTCTCTAAGTCCCAATATCATACATATTAACTACATGGACTTAGATAAATATGTTAGCACAACTTAGTACCCGTATTAAGGGTATTTCCAATGAATATCCATATAAATATAACAATTAAGCAATTAAATATAATTAATCAATAAACAACTTATAATTCCAATTTAAAACATTCATCATCAAAACAAATAAGTCTAATGACAATTAGGCTAACACATGTTTGCCCTTGGATAAAGAAATAGATGTCCTGCAAGGAGGCTGGACATCTAGAATGGGAGGATGGGCGCTAGCAGATGAAGGTTTACGATCGTTGGATGGAGGGGCGAACGTCCTTCAATGAGGATGAACACCATCCTCCAAAGGCGTTGGTGGACGATGGTTCATGCTCGTTGGATCGAGGTATGAACGTCCCTTAATGAAGATAGACAGCCAGGATGGAGCATGGCCATCCTCCAAAATAGCTAGTGGACGAAAGTTCAAGCTCGTTGGATTGAGGGACAAACATCCCTCAATGAGGATGGACAGCCAGGATGGAGGATAGCCATCATTCAAAGGCACCGATAGACATTATGTTGAACGGGGGTCACGTGCAAGACTCAATTTTTTAAATAGGAGCAAACTCCCTCCACTTACGATGGACATCCCTTAAACAACAACGAGTGTCCCTCAACTTAAGATGGTCGTATCTCCACTTATGATGGACGTCCCTCAAACAACAACAGACGTCCTTCGACTTAAGATGGATGTACGACCACTTACCACGGACGTCCCTCAATCAACAACGGACGTCCCTCAGCCCACAATGGACGTTCCTCAGTATTAAAAGATGATGTCGTTTGGCATTGCGAGACATCCATGGATGCTAGTAGACGTCCATTGATATTAAGAGACGACATCATTTAGTATTGAGAGACGTCTCTCAACTTACCACAAATGTCCTTCATTGCCATGGACGTCAGTCAAAAGTTGAGGAACGTCTATTGTGGTTTTAGGGATAGTCGTTATAAGTTGAGGGACGTTTGTCATAAGTTGAGGGACATTCGTTGTGGGTTGAGATCATTGTTAGATGTCCGTCATTGCTAAACGACATCGTTCCTCAATAATCATATCCTAAGGCCAACACTGGCCTTGGATGCCCATCATTTCATCTTGAACGTTCATTCCCAATGACGAACGTCCCTCATCTTGAAGGACGTACCTCATACGTTGAGCGACTTTCAACTCCCTCTATATTAGCAAAAATGACCTCCATTGCAACCTAGCCGATTTCCGAGTGACATTTTAACTTCCTCATAACATTTCAACTTTTCAAAATCTCTCCTCACATTTTTAAAACCAAAAAATGGCATTGAAAGTTGAACAAGTCACAAAGAAGCATGAAACAACTCCTTCTTACGCTTAAGGTCAATCACAAGGTGATTCGACCCATCCTCACCTATCTACAGAGGACCAATTTTCACGTATGCTTAGGAAGGCGTCATCTAAGGAAACGTCTGACAATGACATCGACATCGTTCTATCATTATATCTAGGAGGGTAGAGTTCAATACATTCGCTGATTTTGGAATAGAAGAAATGTTCGAGCACATTGAAGTGGTTGGGCTATGCAAGCTAGGGGATATTATTGTGAGAGAGTTATGAAATTATTTTACGCAAATCTGGAGTTGGGTGGCAACCAACTAAAGGAACCGAGGACTTATCTATTTGGGTAGAAAATTAGGCTAAATTTGAATAAGTTAAATGAGTTAATTGGATGCTTCACAGAGGAGCTGACAGGGGAGTATTTTCATGTATCTAAGGACCCAAATTTTATAAAACAATGAGAAGATCTGGCTGTTGGTCTAATAGACATTAGGTTAGATGATGATGGTACTATTTGTACAATTAAGTTGTTTAATGTGTGTTTGTTTCAATACCCTTAATACGGGTATTAATGTTTACTAACGTGTTTGCCTAAATTCATGTAGCCTATATGTTGATTTTTGAGACTTAGAAGAATGAGACAGTACAAAAACAAATGAACAGATCGACTTTAGAGAAGTTGAGGTTGTCCAAATTTCTGGAGAACAGAAGAAGCGGTTGACCAAAATGGAAATGGTCGACCAACCAAAATGACAGAGTTCTCAAGTTCTAGAATTGCTGAAGAAGCCGTCGACTAGTGAAGAAATGGTTGATCGCAACAAGACAGATTGCTTGTCATTTCTATGGTTGAGGAAGCGGTCCGATTGAGTAGCCAAATTGTTGATCGACCGAAAGTCTCGAAATTGAAGAAGTGGTCGACCGAAGAGAAAGTGGTCGACCAATTTGACAGACTTGAGCGAAAAATGAACTTCCAAAAGCATAACGGTAACTTTCCAACGATCGGATGCGGTCGACCAAATTGGAGGTGGTCCACCGCTCAAGCAGAGTCTATTTATATAAGACACTCTGAAGATCAAATTAACGACGAGAAAAGTGTAGCGAAGCTTTGGAAAAATTCATACACGACTTCTCACCTATCAAATGAGTGCATAGGTCTAACTCTTTCAATCCTCAACTTGATATTTTATCTTTGAGAGTTAAGTTCTAAATTGTAATATTTTATTTTCTTTTTGTACTCAAACGAAAAGGGTGACGCCCAGCGAATAGTCAAGTGAAAGGGTGACGGCTTGAGAAAGAGTCAAATTATAAAGGTTTATTTGATACTTGTGAAGTCAATTATCACCAACCGGGGAGGTTGGGTGATTAAGAATCTCCAAGTCAGGAACTTGTAGCGCGGATGTGCGTCAGAGTTGCCGAACTGCATGAACACACTCAGTGTCGTATTTCTTTCCCTTAACTCTCTTATAATTGTGATTATTTATCATCTATCATTGATAAATCACTTAGGGTTAGAAAAATAAATATCGCACGAAAAGTTTAGTATACCTAATTCAACACCCCCCCCCCCCTCCTCTATAGGTGTGCACCGATCCCACACTAGCATTGCTGAAGCAGTTGCATCGCAATCCCGACATTGAATATTTTTATGGCCCCAAATCAAAAGACCTAAACACTAAAGCCAGAGTTATCCATCACATGATAACCCACACAGTTCTACAACATGATGCACATAGAGACAATATCAACTACATGAATCTTTATGTAATGGAGGAGCACTACAACAAGAAGAAATTCAACGTTGGATACAAGATTATGAATTTGATGAAGGCAATCTTGAAAGGTTCAAGGAAGAACCTCCTTTACAACTGGCTCGGGCAGAAAATTATTAATAGAAGTGGGCTGGAGCTCCCTCCCTATGAGCCAAGAATCAATGAAAAGCATTTGATGTCTGCAATCAGGTGAACTTGGCTCGAATGGGGATGAACAAAGTCAGAGGGGAGTGGGTATTCAAGGGCACAGACACTCTATCAACATTGATTGTAGAGACTCCATCGACGTCAACTACACAAACTCCTTTGATGTTGATTGCACCAGACTCAGTTCAAGTGGAGGTGGAAGACGATACTGTTCAGCCCCCTCCACAGTCCTTGCACTCCATGTCGATGACTATGGAGAGGTGGAACTAGATTGTTGCCTGCTTGGAGAGACTGGACAGGAAATTGAAGACGTTCGCTCCACTTAATTATAACTCATGGATGAGTGGAGGAGGCGTGTGGATCCACCAGTAACCCCTCTACCACCTCCTCTAGTAGCCCTTCTAGCAGTCCCATCAGTAACCCCACCATCAGCTCTTTCTGTAGCCCTGCCAGTAGCTCCTCCTACAGCCCCTACAACAGTCTCTGCATCTTCTGACGCCGAACTAGACGGATGCCAGTAAGTGTTTTAGTTTATATGCATTTTCTATATATGCATTAGTACTGTGGTTTCGGATCTCTGAATTAGATATTACAATGTGTTGCAAGCGTACATATCTTTTATCATTAGAAAATAGTTCCCTCCTCCAACCCTTGCCAAAGTACAAAAGAAATTGGCAACAATGTTAGCCTAATTGACATTGATGATGACTATTTAAATTATTAAAAAGTTGTTTAAGTTGTTTATTATGAATCGTGTAAATATGTTATTATTATTCAATCGAAATACCCTTAATTCGAGTATTATTGCTTACTAACGTGTTTACCTAGTCCATGAACTTATAGATTGATTGTTAAGACTTAGAAGATTTAAGAAAAGCAAAAACGAATGAAGAGGTCGACCAAATTGATATGTAGCGAAGGAAATGGTTGACCAGTTGATCCGCAAAAATGGCAGATTGCATAAAATTTTTGTACGAAGGAAACGGTCGACCTATGAGCTAGCAGTCCATCACTTTGAAAGATTCAACAAAAATTGAACGACCAAAAACTCAACTATAACATTTCAATGGTCGGAAGACGATCGACCGATTCGATGGAGGTCGACCGGTTCTAAAGACAACTCAACGGTAACTTTCCAACGATCGGGAAGAGGTCAGCCAAAATATTATGTGGTCAACCGCTTGGATAGTGTCTATAAATTGAAGCACTCCGAATTGCAAGAATAACAAGAAAAATGTGGAGAGAATCCCTCCAGAATAGTCTCCGACATTCCTATTTTATCTCTCGCTATATTTGAGTGCTCAACCTAGCTCTCTCATTCTATCAATTGAGATTTTATCTTTGAGAGCTTAGGCTTATATTGTAATCTTTCTTTCCTTGTACTCATTCCGTAACATCTAAGGTGACGCCCCGCAATAGTCATTGTAAAGGCTAGATTGACGCCCGTGAATATCAATCCAGAGGGTGATGCCCTGAGAGTAGTCTGTAAAGGTTTTTTTGGCACCCGAGAAGACAATCAACAATAACCGGGGAGGTTAGTAGGTGAAGGATCTCCAAGTTGGGAACTTGAAGCGCGACATAGGTGGGGTTGCCGAACCGCGTGAACAAACTTGTTTGCACCTCTATAATCCTTACTCTCTTTACATTTACTATTGCTTGCATATTATATGTGATCGTTTGAATTTATATTTGTGATAAATCACTTAGGGATTAGAGATAATAATATCGCATGAAAAAGTTAGAACTAGACGGATGCCAGTAAGTGTTTTAGTTTATATGCATTTTCTATATGTGCATTAGTACTGTGGTTTCGGCTCTCTGAATTAGATATTACAATGTGTTACAAGCGTACATATCTTTTATCATCAGAAAATAGTTCCCTCCTCCAACCCTTGCCAAAGTACAAAAGAAATTGGCAACAATGTTAGCCTAATTGACATTGATGCTGACTATTTAAATTATTAAAAAGTTGTTTAAGTTGTTTATTATGAATCGTGTAAATATGTTATTATTATTCAATCGAAATACCCTTAATTCGAGTATTATTGCTTACTAACGTGTTTGCCTAGTTCATGAACTTATAGATTGATTGTTGAGACTTAGAAGATTTAAGAAAAGCAAAAACGGATGAAGAGGTCGACCAAACTGATATGTAGCGAAGGAAATGGTTGACCAGCTGATCCGCAAAAATGGCAGATTGCATAAAATTTTTGTACTAAGGAAACGGTCAACCTATGAGCTAGCAGTCCATCACTTTGAAAGATTCAACAAAATTGAACGACCAAAAACTCAACTATAACATTTCAATGGTTGGAAGACGATCGACCGATTCGATGGAGGTCGACCGGTTCTAAAGACAACTCAACGGTAACTTTCCAACGATCGGGAAGAGGTCAACCAAAATATTATGTGGTCAACCGCTTGGATAGTGTCTATAAATTGAAGCACTCCGAATTGCAAGAATAACAAGAAAAATGTGGGAGAATCCCTCCCAAATAGTCTCTGACATTCCTATTTTATCTCTCGCTATATTTGAGTGCTCAACCTAGCTCTCTTATTCTATCAATTGAGATTTTATCTTTGAGAGCTTAGGCTTATATTGTAATCTTTCTTTCCTTGTACTCATTCCGTAACATCTAAGGTGATGCCCTACAATAGTCATTGTAAAGGCTAGATTGACACCCGTGAATATCAATCCAGAGGGTGATGCTCTGAGAGTAGTCTGTAAAGGTTTTGTTGGCACCCGAGAAGACAATCAACAATAACCGGGGAGGTTAGTAGGTGAAGGATCTCCAAGTTGGGAACTTGGAGCGCGACATAGGTGGGGTTGCCGAACCGCGTGAACAAACTTGTTTGCACCTCTATAATCCTTACTCTCTTTACATTTACTATTGCTTGCATATTATATGTGATCGTTTGAATTTATATTTGTGATAAATCACTTAGGGATTAGAGATAATAATATCGCATGAAAAAGTTAGAACGCTTAATTAACTCCCCCCCCCCCCCTCCTTAGGTGCATATCGATCACACAAACAAGTCCTCCATCGAAGGAAGTAGTTCCAAGGCCTGCTTTACAACTAACGTTGCACATGGTATATCTTCAATTTGGTTTTGTTTAATGTATCAAATTTACACTTAAAAGTATGAGGATAATGCTTAAATCGATTATTGAAGCCCGTGAACTTGATGGAGGAGTTCACAAAATTGGCGCATGCAAATACCCATAAGAACTTGGAGACATGTCGTAATCTTGTCGGCATTAGGGTAAAAAATTATATCATTTCAAAGCTATTCTCAGTTTTAATTGTATGTTTAAGACATCCTACATTGTGTTGTCTTTTTTAAGAATAACGATGTTTTCACAATAATGACCCTCATCATTCAAAAGAAAAAATCAACATCTGAATCGATGAGGATAATTTTTAAAAAATATGTAATCAATGTTTAAGAAGTTGTTATGGAAAATAAATCTCTTGAATGCTTTCTTTTTATGCAGTGCGACACTTTGAAGGAAGAGGATTTACTTGATATACAATTAAGGGATTCACTTATAAGTTACTTTTATTCTTTTATGCAATATTTTTTTCTCATGTCCAACTACTTATAATATATGGTTTTAATTTCAAACACACCAAAGTCAAAGTTGTTTCCTTTCATCTGTTGACATGCACACCAATTATGGCTCTACTAGGGGATGTTACCTGAGGCAATTGCAATTGTCATTGCTCCTATAGATAAAAAGTGGTATATTTTCTCACCCTGCTCTATATTCATTGTGCTTTGAAATTACCTACTAATTTTCCCTCCCAACTTTAGCTCACATGACATATTTCAACTCTCGCACCCTGTAGGTGTGTCGGTGATTAGTAGCTGTCAAAAGAGTGAATTTCATCCTCACAACAAGGCTCTAGAGTCCCTTTTTGAGTACTCCTCTCATGTTGAAATCAACCTTGCTTTGAGGTTCAGTGTCATCGATCTCCGACAAGTCTAATTGTACATTTGTTGAACTATTTTTGTACATTTGAGTTATTGTACGTTTGTTTATCTATGTTATTGTTATGATATTCTGGTTGTTGTTTTTATGTAAAAATGATCTGAAAAAAGTGATGTGAACGTTTATAGATGGACATCTATAAAATGATGCTATTATGTAAAACTATAAGCCAAAGGACATCCGTTGTAGGCTGAGGAATGTTTGTTTTAAGGTAAGGGACATCTGCTATAAGCGGAGGGACATCCGTTGCAAGCTGAATGACGTTCTTTGTAGGTTGAGGAATGTCCGTTTTGGGCTGAGGGATGTCCGTTGTTGGTTGAGGGACACCCATTGTTGGTTGAGGGACGTCCATTGTAAGTTTAAAGACGTTCCTCCGTACTACGATGGACGACCCTCAACCAACAATGAACGTCCCTCAACCATTAATGGATGTCCCTCAGCCTAAAATGGATGTCTCTCAACCCACAACGGATGTCTTTGAGCTTAAAATGGATAGCCTCAGCCCATAAAGGACATCCCCCAGCTTACAATTTCTCTCCTCTCTCTCTCTCTCTCTCTCTCTCTCTCTCTCTCTCTCTCTCTCTCTCTCTCTCCCTCCCTCCCCTTTTTAGGTTATGTGTTAATGTTGAATTGATATAGTTTTGTATCTCTTCACTCAAATGACGTAATTTTAAAGTCAATTCACAACTTATGACTAACGGTTTCAATTCACAACTCAAATGATAGTTTCATTGACATAATACATTCATCCATTGTATTCATTCCATCCATTGAATAAGTTTATTGCATTCACTCATTTATAATGCCCAATCATTTGTCTTAATATCAGCTGCAACAAGACAAACCCAAGTTGACTGATTCGAAGTTTGGTGATTGATTCTCATAACTTTGTACATCCTGACATGTTTGTTGTATGGACATCCATGAAAAATCCTTGGACGTCCATAGTGAACATGTGAGGACATACAAAGTTACGGGAATCAATCACCATACAACCAATCAGCCAATTTGGTTTTGTCTACATGATAATACAAATAAGACAATAGTATTATTGAATACAATTAAGTATAATTAAGTTACCAAAATATAAATAAATTAGTACCATTAAGCCACATAGTTAAGGATGTGGACTTGGGGTGGCGGATTTCTACATAACAAATTCAATATTGTGTCATACAAAGTACACATAGTTAGAATAATATTTGAAAGCATAAAAATTTACTCACTTGTGTCACGACAACAGTGGTAAAACCTATAAATGTGTCTTGTGAGCGTCCTTGTTCACCACTGCCACTTCTACCTCTAGCCATATCGTTGCCACTTGTTCCGTAAGTTGATGAGCCTCCACCTTTGACAAGAGTAAACATTGTGGCACACACCCCAACATCAGCTATATGTCATGGGGACATTTCTCCTGCTCAAGTTCATCCAGCTATGGGGCTCATCTGCATCCCTCACTCTTTGTTTTCGAGGCCTCCTTGAGAGTTTCTTAATTGGTGGGAGCAGAATTGGATCCTAGTCCTAGGCCTTGATGTGCCCCAAGACCCCACCATCCGAGTCGAGCCATTATGCTCCTTGTTTATCTAATAAGTTATTATTTTGCAGGGGATAACAATTCATGGGAATTTACGGAGGGAGCCAGGCATGAAGATAAGGAAGCTCCATGCCATGTTCTCACGTGGAGTCATGTAAACCAATCGACTAGCTCCATTTTATCCCGGCTTGGAGAAGCTACATTGGATTGAAGCTCTTAAGGTTATTTGAGTGATATGTAATGTTACTCCACGTTAAGTCTATCATTTTTTGGGTCTAGGTTGCTGGTTATTTGGTTGGGAATTATTTTGGTGAATTTTAGTTCAATTTATGCTTGTAGGTTTGGAGGTGCTCAGTTTGCATGTAAACCGAGCCCTCATGCCCTATTTTTGTCTTTCCAAGGGCAATTTGGTCTCTTCTTCTTGTATTATCATTAGAGGGTATTTAGTCCCCTTTAATGTAATTTTTGTAGCGAGTTTTTGAAAACCCTAAAAGAAGAATCTTGGCTTTGTGCTTGAAGACACGTGGAGCTTCCTCTCTCGGATTCCTTCACCACTTTTAATCAATCTACTTGTTCTTGCTAGGTCTCGAGTAGATTGATCTTTGCTATCTCTTCCAGCAACTTCCCAACGTTGTTGTGCTTGTGGCGTGGAGGTAGAAAACTTATCAAAACCTCGGCTTGAAGAGCCATTCTTGAAGTGGCCAAATCAGTCGCCCCTTTGACGTTGGAGGGTTAGCGGACCAAACTAGTTCTTTGTTCCTGTTCGTGGTGCTTTTATAAAAAAGTTATTTTTGTTTCTTGATTCTCTGGATATAGCCCTCGTTTGGTGTTGATTTGGCATCGATTTTGAGTGGATTGAATCTCGTTCATTGAAGCTAAAAGTGGAAGGAAATCTTCACCGCAGATCTGTTATTTGTGGTTTTAGATTTGCATTTCGGATTGCAAAATGCACAACTCCGTTTGTGCGTGTCCTATTATGCTAAAAATTGAGAGTGTTATTGTTCTATTTGTTGACTGATAGACCTGTAATTTAGAGACCAAAAGGGCGTATGCAAGGAAACATATTGTCGTTCTAATTTCGTTGCTTGGAACCTGGATTTCAAAACCCTAATCCGAGTTCGACCTTCTTTGGATCATATCTTGCTGACCTTAACGAATTTCATGCTAATTTTGGACATGTTGCTATTTAAGTTGCTAACTACTAGCCCTATAAATTTGAGTGCTTAAGTCCGTATGCATTTGAAGTTGCCCCTATTCTAAATTTGTAGCTCAGGTTGTGTCTCTAGCGAATTACAGATTTGAGATATTATCCATCTAGAGTCTTGGACTCTATGAAGCCTCATGTGTTGGACATTGACGGGCTGGACAAAGTGGGAGTACATCTTCACGTTTTTTTCCTGCTGATAATACATGAACATAATCCTCAACCGATATCCGCATAAAATGCATACACAGGATGGCATGCATGCACAAGGTTCCAGTCAGCTCCCACCGGTAGCAATTACAAGTACGTTTGTCCAAATCAACTACGTATCATCTTTTAAAGTGATTGATCTCAAACCGACTAGCTCCTGTAAATGTTGGACAACAATTTGAAGTCATATATTGTAGCTTGGCAAGCTTCTTTTTTATATGAGGACACAATAGGTCTATCAACTCAGTCATATTTTCATGTTTCTTAATGATTCTACACATAATGTGATGCACCAGTAGAATGGAATTAAGAATAGAACCTATTGATTGTTAAGTTGATGAAGAAGTTGATGGAGTGTTGAAGAATCAGGTGTTGAAGAATGACAAAAGAGTGGTTGATCGTCACTGAAGGAGCTCAACCGCAATTGAAGGGTTTTGATTGTCCAAAAGATTTGTGGTTACTTGGGTGGTTGATCATCAATGATGGAAAATAAGACAGATTCAATCATTTTCTTGATCGGTCGGTTGGCTTAAGTGAAGGTGATCGACCGGTCCTTCAAATTTCCTTAATTTGCATCAAAACACAATATAGAAACTTTAACTTTGGAAAACCATGTCTCCCTCAATTTGGAAGCTTTCTTTATGAAATTTGGAACACTACCTCTTGGATGAAAGAAGAAAGAATCCCTTCAAGAATAATAATAAGAAACTTCATGAATTTGGAAATATGTGCTGAAGAATTCTATTGGCTAGAAATAGCAAGTAAGCACACTTGTAACTCCCGTATGGATGTCTTCGCCAATGAAACTTCTTTAGAAAGTTGGACACCACTTCACACGCTCTTCCTATAAAAATCAAGAATGGGGATGCCGATAAGAAAGGCTACCCAACTTACAAGTAACCTTAATCTTGTGATGTAACACACACAAAGGAAACTTTGAATGTAACTCACCAAAGGTTTGAAATGAGAATCACTCCAATTTCGAAAATAAACAAAAGCTTTTCTATATTCAATCTTCACTGTCTAAAACATTTACATAAGGTGATTATAAATAACCAATTACAAATTAAAGAAATATTAAATAACTAATTAAGAAAATATCACTAAGTCTGTTATAGTATGAGCTTGACTGATTTTTTTCTTAATGGTTACTAGGTAAATTAACTAAAAGAATATTTAATTAATTCTCCATTCCTTCTTCTCCAAGTCTTGAGGTCATTTGGCAACTTTTCCTTCTTGAATTTGTCCACTTGGATGGTTTCCATGTATTGACTTTCCTAGGTCTCCAAGCTTGGCCACTTGGGTTTTGCACAATATTTGCTCTCTATTCCGTGGGCTTTTTCCATAGCAACAAAACTCTAATTTTAACGATTTAGCCTATTCTAGAAAGCTTAGGAAGTATGCTACAATCTTTATGAAGTATAGTTTTTTATATGACGTCATTTCAAATGCCAAAACCATCAAACACTCATCAAAGATCAGAAAGTATGCCATTTTGTGAAGTCCATCAATTATTCTCAAATTGTTCTTGAACTTCCACCTATGCTTGATTTCAAAGAACTCCATGATAATCTTGAATACTTGATTGATGATTGGTGGGATATGTGGTCCATCATGATGTTCATTCTAATAATCTTGAACATAGCCAAAATCGGTTTGTCCCAAGCTAGTAGAAGGTAGGCGTTGTAGGACTCACTCAAATTGTTGAGGCATATGTCACACTTTGGGATGAAACTAAAAGCATGTTTTTTTCTAGAACATTGGGTTGATGTTTTGCAGATATGTGTGTACTGTCTGGTTAACCACAAATAGTTTCTTCATCTCTTTCTCAAAATACACTAATTTTGGGGCCCTAGCTACCTTCCACCTCACCTCTTTGTACAATTTGCCTCAAAATTATTTTTTGAAATTGACATACAAGTGTTTGAGGAAGAAACAATGCTCAGGTGACAATGGAAACTATTTGATAGCAAACACAAACTCCTTCTTTCGGTCAAAAATAAATGTCCATCTCTTGCCCAAATCACTATCTACATCCATAAGCAAGCAATTAAAAAATTAGGACCAAGAGTCTCTTGTAAGATCGTATGCACACCTAAGAGGGGAGGGGGTGTGAATTAAGAGAGCTAAATTTTTCATGCGATATTGTTATCTCTAAACCCTAAGAGATTTAACACAAAATAATTATTCAACACATATATAAAAGTAAAGAGTTAAGGGAAAGAGATGCAAACGATTTTTTCACATGGTTCTGCAATCATGTTTGACTTCACGAGTGCCAATCAAACCTTTACAATGACTTTTCTTAGGGCGTCACCCTTTCCTTTTGACTATTCTGGAGCGTCACCCTTTTGATCACAGTTTGAGTACAAAAATACGGAATTGGAAATTGCAATATTGAGACCTAACTCTCACAAATGAAACCTCTCAAGTTTAGGATTATGAAAGTTAGGTTATGCACCCTAATGTAGAAGAGAAAATGAGTGTTGATTTTGACGGAGCTTTGCTATCATTTCTCTTCATTAGTTCTTCAATTTGGAGTGCCTCTATTTATAGAAGTAGCTTGACCCGTTGACCTCCTCTATTTTGGTCGACCACCTTCCAACCATTGGAATGTTATCATTGCATGTATAGTTGGATCGGTCAACCACTTTAGCAGCTCCGGTTTACCACTTCTTCACATCTCAGAAAATGGCTTGAATTTTTCTAATTTTTTGGTCAACCACTTTAGCTTCGGTCAAACGCTTTACAATAGTTGTAAAATTTTGAGCTCTCTGTCTTATTTCTAGTTGACCATCTCTTTAAAACCAGTCAACTGCTTTTTTGTGCTGGCTCTTCTGTAACTTGTTTAGTCGACCACTTCTTCTTTGAAGTCAACTTATACTCCGTGTTTTGCTCTTCTTGAATCTTTTAAGTCTCAAATATCAATATATATACTATATGGACTTAGGCAAACATGTTAGTAAAGATTAATACCCATATTAAGGGTATTTCCAATGAAGATTAATAACATATTTACTTGATTCAACAAATATACAATAAACAACTTATTCAACACTTAATTAGTCATCTCAAAACAAATATACTAATGTCAATTAAGCTAACAATCTCTCCTTTTTTTATGATGAAAAATGATATATTAACTTGTTTATTTTTCTATCCTAAGCATGAATATGATATATTGCATATTATGATTTATCCCCCTTAGCCTATGCAATTGATCTCTTTTAGTTTCAATTCATGCTTTCCTAACAACTTATACTAACTTCTCCCCTTTTGTCATAATAAAAGAGAAATCAATGGGGAGGTAACAAGGTTAATAAAAAATTTATCCCTCTTTGTCATTATTCAAAAGCAACTCATTGGAGGGAAAAATACTTAAGGACAAATACAAAAGATATCTTAAGTTATATTCAAAAGGCAAAATCATTCATTATATTCTCTTCTCCTTTATCAATATACAAAATCAAGTCATTGGGGAAATCTAAAGTATCAAAACAAAACAATTCAGTCAAATTAATTCTTCCCCTTCGGCATTAAACAAACATAATAGTTGGGAATATCAATCAAAACAAATCAATTATATTTCTCCCCCTTGAAATACCAATTGTTGGGAGAAAACGAGTGTATACCAAGAAAAATAATTCAATTTACACTAATTGTAATAATGAAAACCTTTAATCTTTGATAAAAGTATTATTCAAGTTAAAAACTATTTCTCTCTCTATTTCATTATTCAAATTCAAAACAATGGGGAGCAAGTAAAAATATTTGTTGGATTATCAAAAATTTTGAGCTATGTGATACCAAATGTTAAACTCCAAATTTTAAAAAATAGATACCAAGTTTAATAAACAAATCAAAATAGCTCATTTCATAAAAAAAAAAAAAAAAAAATCCAACAAAAAACAATCCAAAAATCAAATTTTATGATACTAATCATTGGATGCACTTGAAGGATTTACTAATTGAAGGATTAACAATTTAAACACCAATGATACCAAAAAGAATATGCAAAAAAATAGAATCAATATTAATCTACCGTATTAAAATTTTAATCTATTTGCATATAATCAACTCAATACAAATCAAGAGTATAATTCATCAAACAATTATCCATACTCTTGATCCATAAGGGAAAAACACTTAAGTGTTTTTGTTAGGCACCCAAATTTTTTTAGGACATTTAATCATGGGTTTGGTTCTTTTAGGAACCCACACAAATTTAGAAGTTGTCATTTTATCATTAAGTTTCAATAGGCAACTAAATGATTATGTCCTAAACAGTTACATACATTACAAATAGTAGGACAAACAAAGAAATTTTCATAATTCTTTTTCTTTGCAAATGGTTGATAGCCAATTCCAGCTTTATCAAATGTGACCCTTTGCTTTCTTAATAGCATGCTCAAGTTTTTGCTACCATTTGTAAATTTCAAAACAATATAGTTCAATTCATCATTTTTCAGTTTCAATTCACTAATTTATATCTCAAGTGATCTACTAGTAGCATTCAAATTGTCATTCACGCTATTCAAATAAAAAATTTGCTTTTCAAAAGATTGAACAATCTTAACATGCTTTTCAATAAATCATCGTTCTCCTTTTTCAACAATTTAAACTTACGTTATGCATATTTTATTTATCAAACAATTCATTGAAAACATCAAGCAATTCATCATTATCATCCATATCTTCTAAATCACTAGAAGAGTTATGTACCTTTTCTTCCTTGGCCATGAAGCAAAAGTTGGATACCTCTTCAATTTCCGAAGATGAGTCCTCATTGCAATCATCTCATGTGGACTTGAAAGCTTTTTTCTTTAAGGCTTTTGACTTTTTCTTTACTTTGGGATAATCATAGGTGGTGTGTCCGAGTTTTCCACATCCAAACCAAACTATTACTTTCTTCCCTTTATCCTTCTTTAGTTGAAGGTATTTGTCAAATTTCTGGGTTATGAATTTGATATATTCATCTTCATCCTCCTCCTCGGATTCCACTTTTGTGCTTGAAGAGGCTTTGAAGGAAATATTCCTTGGTTTGAAGGATTCCTTCTCTTTTTGTTCCTCCTTTTTGTTGTTTATCATCGTGATCTCATGCGTCATTAATGATCCGATGAGCTCCTTAATCTTCAAAGTTTTTAGGTCTCGCGCTTCTTGAATGGCAGTCACCTTTTGTTGCCACATCCTTTATAGAAACCCAAGAATTTTCTTAACCAACTCTTCATTAGGATAAATTCTACCAAACACTTTTAAACCATGAATAAGGTTAATAAAACGAGTAAATATTTTACCAATGGTTTCATCTTTATCCTTAGAAAATAATTCATACTCATAAATAAGCATGCTGAATTTATTTTCTTTTACTTGATTAGTGTATTCATGTGTGATTTCAAGCAATTTCCATATTTCATAGGCACTATCACATGCTTGAATCATATTAAACTCATCTCTATTCAATGCACAATATAAAGTATTAATAGCTTTATCATTCATACTCAATTTTCTTTTATCTATATCACTATATCCATTATACAATTTTGAAACATCTATACCATTTTGAATTTTAAGTGGAATAAAAGGCTCATCTTCAACAATGTTCCAAAAATCATAATCTAAAGATTGAATATATATTTTTATCCTAGACTTCCAATAAGTATAGTCATGGGCATCAAAATATGGAGGTTTAACTCATTATTGTCCTTCAACATGTATGTTGAAAGACATAAAAATTTGCACAATCAAGGAATTCAATCGAATTTATCAAAATAAATCTCAACAAGAAAATTAACTCAATATATATGCAATTTAAACAAAATTTAAGCCAATATGCACAATATCACACAAAAAGTTTAATTAACCCTACTTTGATAGCAATTGTAGGATTGTATGAGCACCTAAGAGGAGGAGGGGGTAAATTAGACAAGCTAACTTTTTCATGCGATATTGTTATCTCTGATTTAACATAAAATAATCATTCAACGCATATATAAAAGTAATGAGTTAAGGGAAAGAGATGCAAACTATTTGTTCACGCAATTCGGCAATCCCGCCTATGTCTGCGCTCCAAGTTCTCGACTTGGAGATTCTTAATCCACTAACCTTCCCAGTTAGTGATGATTGGTTTCACGGGTGCCAATAAAACCTTCACAATGACTTTTCCTAGGGCGTCACCCTTTTCTTTTGACTATTCCGAGGTGTTACTCTTTTGATCACAATTTGAGTACAAAAATGCGAAATTGGAAATTACATTATTGAGACCTAATTCTCACAATTGAAACCTCTCAAGTTTAGGAGTAGGAGAGTTAGACTATGCACTCTAATGTAGAAGAGAAAATAAGTATTGATTTTGGCAGAGCTTCGCTATCATTTCTCTTCGTTAATTCTTTAATTCAGAGTGCCTTTATTTATACAAACAGCTCGACCGACCGACCTCCTCCATTTTGGTTGACCAACTTTCAACCATTGGAATGTTACTGTTGCGTGTACAGTCATATTGGTCATCCACTTTAGCAGCTCTGGTCGACCACTTCTTCACATCTTAGAAAATGGCTTGAATCTGTCCAATTTTCCAGTCGACCACTTTAGCTCTAGTCGACCGCTTTACAACAATTGTAAAATTTTGAGATCTCTATTTATTTTTGGTCAACCACCTCTTTAAATAGGTCGACCACTTTTCTATGTTGGCTCTTCTGCAGTTTGTCTGGTTGACCACTTCTTTTCCGAGACCTATACTACATGTTTTGTTCTTCTTGAATTTTCTGAGTCTCAAATATCAATGTATATACTACATGGACTTAGGCAAACATGTTAGTAAATATTAATACCCATATTAAGGGTATTTCCAATGAAGATTAATAACATATTTATTTGATTCAACAAATATACAATAAATAACTTATTCAACATTTAATTAGTCATCATCAAAACAAATATCCTAATGTCAATTTGGCTAACATCTTTGCATTCTGATTCAACAATTGCTACAACAATTGGATAAATTTTATCATTGCCTTCAATGCTGACAACTATGAGCAACTAGCCTAGGCACGACCCCTTCAAGGGACAGTCAGCCAAACATATGATAGGTCTACCACACTTCTATAGACCTCTCTTGCATGCAATCAAACACATGTACATCCTTTGAAATATTGGATAGGGTGTGAAATCATTTCCATCTACACTAACCAAAAATGTGCCGCCACAATTGGATCTCTAAATCTCTTCTCTGTATGCCCATAATTGCTTATATTGTTCGTAACCATCCCCTCTTTGCCCTTGTAGCAATATTCGGGGTAATGTTGACATTAAAATCCTTCTTAACTGTCTCAATGATGGAAGGAACATCTGACGTGTGGTAACTTTTGAACCTATCCAAATCTTGGTTTGCCACCCATTTGGCAGAAGCGTGTTGACTTTCCATCTGTTGTGCACAGGTGTGAACCTTGTTATAGCTATTAATTTTAAATGTAAGTTTACCTTTCATTTTCAAAGAAGAATCCACCAACTACATCCATCCTTGCTCACAATAGTCAACTGATGAGATTCTCTTTTGATGAACTTTATCTCATGTCTATTCTTTAATGTATAATCAATGACTTCTTCTCTAACTACATTCAATGAACCGTTCTTCTTCCATAGATAGAGATATGAGGAATAATATTCCAAATAAGGAGTTATACTCTCCACCTAATCATCATCTTTTGAGTCTCATATTGAACGAAGCTCCTCGTCTAGAGATGCTGAGATTGAATGCATCTCTATAACAGTTTCATGATCGAACACACATTGATCATCGGCTTGGACTATCAAAATAGGATCCACCTCCATTCCGCAGTTAATGGATTCTTCATCGCTGGATGGTGAAACACTCCTCGACGCCATTTGATATGCAACACTTAAAAACCTTTAATTTCTTATACTCATTTGCTCTTGGATGATGTTAAGGGATTTAGGGTTATTGTTTACTCTCACAAAGGACGTCCTTACCACTTATATAGTGGAGTTGAAGGTTGTTCAACATCATCATTTAGTATTGAGGGACGTTTATGGCTTGAAAGATGTCCATGGCAATGAGGGCAGTTCATGTTAAGTTGAGGGACATCTCTCAGTACTAAAAGAAGTAGTCTCTCAACATCAATGGATCTCCCCTAGCATTCATGGGCATCCCTTGTTGATAAATGATGTCATAAATAGAGGGATGCCTGTCTAAATTCAAGGGATGTCCGTTGTGGGATAAGGGATGTCCATTATTGGTTGCGAGACATCCATCATAAGTGGAGAGACATCCCTCTTAAGTCGAGGAACATCCGTTGTGGGATGAGGGACGGCCGTTGTTGTTTGAGGGACGTCTATCGTAAGTGGTGGGAGTTTGATCCCATTTAGAAAAGCGTGTCTTGCACATGACCCCCTTCAACATAACGTCTACTAGCTGTCCATCATCGTTGAGGGACGTCCATCCCTCCATTCATTAGGCATAAATCTTTGTCTACCAGCGCCTTTGGAGGATGGCCATCCTCCATCCTTATCGTCCATCCTCATTAAGGGACATCTGTCCTTCGATCCAACGGACATGAACTTTCATCCGCTAAGAACCTTTGGAGAATGACCATCCTCCATCGTGGCCGTCAATCCTCATTTAAGGACGTTCATTCCTCCTCCCATCCTAGAAATCTATTCTCCTAGCAGGACGTCTATCTATTCATCCAACAGCCAACATGGACATCATTTAGCCTTACAATGACCCCAAGGACGCCCCTCCTCATGGATCAGCCTTGGACGTCCATCATCATTCAAGGACATCTTTTGCTAATCCTTGGACAGTTCTAGACGTTTTTAAGTGGAAAACGTGACTGCGGAGTTTGCATCGGTGTTTTCTAATAAGAAACATGGCTGCAAGGTTTGCATCATTTATTTTCCATAGTTCAATGTTTTAGTTGTTCGCGAAATTGTTTTAAGGTTTGACTTATTGTTGATTTTAAAGTTCAAGATTTATTTTGTTAATTTTTCATATATCTAAGTGCAAGTGTACATTATCATAACAAGTAATATAATAATCAAATTAACATAGAACAATTTATAAAAAAATTTTTATAAAATCAAATTAAACTTTTGCTTTAAAGGTAACTAAGATTCTTAGGATTAATGAGATTAATAACTAAAGAATAAAATAAAATAATTAAATAAGTAAGATAAGTATATATATGAAAAATGATTAAACCTTAATTTTCTGCCATTTATATTTTTTTCATTTACGTGTCACAGTAAGTCTTCAGGAATATCAATTCATTAACTCAAAATTTAATATATAACACAATAATATGTCAATCTACTATATTAATTTTTTTTATTTATTCTTGTCATATGTCTATGCAAAGATATAATAAAATATAAATATAAATCTCATAAAAGTCATGTAACATAACCATTTGTGTTTAGAGTGATTGCATAAAAATACTAACTTTTTAAACTACTATATACTATTCAATATAAGTTCTTAATTCAAGTTACTGTTCGGCACATATGAAAAACAATATATGATTAAGACAATCAATCTTTTACTATAATAATCTTGAAACACAATGTTGTATAAATTAATTAATAAAACTTATGCAAAACTAAAAATACATAAATATAAAATATAAATGTTTGGTGTTTTATTCTCTTAACCTAAAAGAAATTAGTTCATAATGGAAAATAAAAGACAAAAAGCAAAATAATAAAACATGGTTCAAATTAGAAGAAAAACAAATAAAATGGTAAAAAGCCCCCTCAGTTGTTAATCATTGAGAGTTCTTGTTGTAGCACTATATCACAGTCTTACTTTTTTAGAGACTAGAGAGGCATCATGTAGCACTCATTATAGGGGAAACTGTAATGTCTAGATAAATTCTCCATGTATTATGTAAGAGATTTTATGAACAAATATTTTATAAAATAAGATAAGTTTTGTAATCGCTAATTTGGGACTTGATGCAGTGTAATTAAAGGAAGAAATATTTTGGAAAAATTTTAGTGAAAAATTGTCATGGATTGTGCATTTTTGAGTTTTCAGTCTACTTGCGGTCGTGGCTTCGGTCGAATATTTTGATCGAAAATGCATTCTAGTGTATTACATAAATAAGATCTTATTTCTAATTACTACGTGTTATAGATATTTTAGAATAAAAATCAATAATAAAATTATGTAAGACTCGACCTAAAGTAAATTATATTATATTATTAATGGAGATTGAAATGTTAAAAGTTTACTTTTTATAGGGATACATTTTTAGATTCATTATTAATACAATAGGAATTGAGAAATTGTTTATATTATGAGTATTGAAATGACAAGTTTTGGTTCGAAAAGCCCATTAGTAATGGACCCAACTGACCTCATCTCACAATGAACAATCTTCAACTTTCTAGCTATTTTCAGGGGTGTTCAAAATTGAACAGGAACCGAAGAACCGAATTAGAACTTGTCAATTCGGTTAGGTTCAGATTGGTTTTGCACCACCCTAAGACCGACTTTCGGTTCATTTTGTTAAGAACCAGAAAATTCTATTCGATTTTCAGTTTGTCTTTCTCAAAACTGACAAAACCAAACCTAACCAAATTTCTTAGGCCTTGTTCAATTAGTCTTCTTGTGGTATAGGTATGGCGTCGCCCAATTTCGTCTTCTTATACTATAGAACTTCAACGTCGTCGTGTCGCCGTGCTCAGTGAGAAAGACTCACGTCGCTAGTCACCTCTTGGGCACTAGTCGTCTCTCAATCATCAGTCTCCTCTCGGCTCTTAGTTGCCAGTTGCCTCTTGGTCTCGGCTTCACTCTCTGGTGCTCACTGCATGGTCTCGGCTTCGCTCTTCGGTGCTCACTGCTTGGTCTACACCTCTCAGTCTTCAGCCTTTAGCCTCTCGGCAGTCGGGAGTCTTAGGTATAGTAGTCTCGTTCTCTCTCAATCTCTCTTACAGTTGAATGAATTCAATTTTCTTGGTGATTCTGTTGATTTCTTTCAACCCCATTGTTACACACGGATTGCATATAGTTAGTAATAAAGTTTGAGTTAATGAATTGATTTGGTTGCACATATGGTGAATGAATTGTTGATTCTGTTTATTTTATGGTGAATGCATTGTTGAATGAATTGTTGATTCATGGTGATTCTATTTATTTCATTCAAACCCACTGTTGAATGCATTGTTGGGATCTAATGCATTGTTGATTAGTGGTATGTCGTAATGTTGTATGTTGTATAGTGTATAGTTGGTATGTTGGAATGTTTTGTGGTTGCAAAATGTTTTTTGCCCACTGTTGAATGCATTGTTGAAATTTGAGTTAATGATTCTGCATTTTGGTTTAATTGTTGTCGTTAATTATGTATTTGGTTTAATTGTTGTCGTTGATTCTGGATTTGGTTTAATGATTTTACATTTTGTTTTAGCCTTCTAGGATGGAAAGCGTTAATAAAACTGTAGAGGGTTCTACTATTAACCCTATTACTAGTCAAATCAAGAGAAAAAAATCAAAAGTTTGGAATCATTTTACTAGGATTGAAAGCACTGATCATAACAACCTTAGAGCGAAATGTAATCATTGTTCATAGACATATGTATGTCAGGCATCAAAAAATGGTACATCAAACTTGAAGAAACACATCTGTAGTTGCAAAAAAATGTTGTCAAGTGTGGATATGAAGAAAAAGACTTTGAGCTTCCAAAATATTGATAATATGGATTTAATTCGAATCTGTCATGTTTTAGTATTGCAATTTACTGAGAACTACTTGGAAAAATGATTATTATTAATGAATTGTCTTTGAAGTTTGTTGAAGGAGAGAGTTGTATAACATATTCTCAATATGTGCAATCGAAATTTGTTGTACCTTCTAGATTTACTATTGCACGAGATATTGTTAGTATTTATAAAAAATAAAAAATGAAGTTGAAAGAATATTTTTGAAAGATATTTTAACGACTATGCTTGACTACCGATACATGGACTTCCATTTAAAATTTGAATTGCATGGTATTAACTGCTTATAATATTGATACTGATTGGACCATGTGTAAGAAGATTATTAATTTTTGTAAATAATTAATCTGTAAAATAAGTGTTGAATTGTTGAAGTTTTGGATCAACCTTCGAATGCTTCATTTTGAACTAGCGGTCGCCGTGCGGTCGGGGATTGCATCCGAAAAATAGCACAATTCAACAGATTCGTCCTTTCTTCTGCAGTCGAGTCGTGGTCGTAGGATTCGGTTGCGTTAGGCGACTGAATCTCCACTTTCCTTAAATTGGCAGAATTTCAGTTTTTGAAAGTGAACTTTGACAGCGTGTAATTCCTTCGTCTTAGATTCTTTTGAGGTAATAGAAAATAGGTCGTCATAAATAGAAAGTAATGTGACAAATGTTCCTATATAGATGATTTGTCGATGACGCGCCTTTGGAAAGTTGGACACCAATTCATACTTTCTTCCTCCAAGGATGAAGAACGCAAATGCCAATGAGAAAGGCTACCTAACTTACAAGTAACCTTAATCCTGTGATATAACGCACACGAACGAGGAACTTTGGATATAATTCACCAAAGGTTTGAAATAGGAATCGCTCCTAATTTCGAGAATAAAGCAAATGTTTTTTCTATTCAATTCAATTCCCTAAAACCATACACAAGGTGGCTTTAAATAGCCAATTACAAATTATAAAATAATAATAAATTAATTAATGAAGGCAGCTATTTCATGTTGAAACGTCCACTTGGATGGTTTCTATATATTGATTTTTCTTGCTCTTCAAGTTTGGACACTTGAACTTTTTTTATTATTTGCTCTCTGTTCAATGGGTTGTTGACATAGCAATTAAACTCAGAATTTAACAATCTAACTTGTTCTAGAAAGCTTAGGAAGTTAGTTACAATCTTTATGAAGCATACTTTTTGAAATGACATCGTGTTGAACGCCAAAACAGTCAAATACACATTGAAGGTCAAAAGAAGACAGTTTTTGGAAAGCCCATCAAATATTCCACAATTGTCCTTGGATATCTCTATGATATTTTTGAAAACTTGATTAATAATAAAATGGATCCGTACTTCATCAGAGTTAGAAATCAGTGATTGGAATAAGCCACTGTATAATGCTGTTGTAATAGAATCTGTGCATGTTGAAGGTTGATGAGTGTGGAATTGGTTACTGTCATATGCATGGATTTTTTTTCTAACAATATATTTATGTTATTCGCTAGAAAATTGGAATACATAGTTAAGTCGGTTTAATGTTCATGGTTAATCAGATTCAATGTCTGCTAATGGCAAGGCTTAGCTGGTATTCCTTTACGTTTTGGGTGTTGGAAATAATTAAACAAATAAGTGGATATTGGGTTATTCACTGCTAGTAGTTAGGTGTTGGGGACTCTTTTGTTGGAATATATTTATTGATGCCTATATGTGTTTAATTATGAATAGGTATTGTGAAGGACAACTCTAAGTGCTAACTTGCTAAAAACTCTAGATAAGTGATATTACATGTGTTTTGCCCGAAATGGCCTACTTCACAAGAGTTAGGGTTTGTTTGATGCTTGCATTTACTATGTGTAATAGGTTGTGATCATGTTATTTTGAATATGTATTGTTGATTGCTTATTGTATGATTTACTAGACTTAGGTTCTTTACGATTAGAATTGATTATGCTTGAGGATATGCTAGATAGACATGTATGATAGATTTGTATGTTTGCATCCATGCATCATTGTTTTCCTAAAATGAATGAAATGGTTTTCTGCATCGTTTTGAAAATAGAAACGGAACAACTTGAATAAACGTAAATAGGTGTTTAGAGATATGGGTTTTACCTTGTCAAGTTTCACATCTCTAACACTTAGATGGGTAACTGGAACTAAATGAAAATGGAACACACGTATAAAATGTAAATGATGTTGTGAGATATGAGTTTTACTTTGTCAAATTGACATCTCCAACATCGGTAAAGGAAAAGGTAATGGTAATAAAGAATGAACATTAAAAACTACATGTGTTTTTAAAGAGCATTGCATGAGCATTTTTATATTTATATCACTTACTGAGCTTTAAACTCATAGTTAAGTCTTGTGATGTAGGTAAGGAGCCTATGATTGGAAAGGTTCATTAGGGACGCTTCTAATGGGGTGTTGCCATGTTGTAGCTTTGTGTTGTTGGTGATGTTGACCTTAGTGGGTTATGACTCAGGGAATGATTTTAAGTATGCTAAGTATTTCAAAGGCTTTTATGTGACAAACATTTTAAATAATTATTGTTGTTTATTTTAAATGGTTTTTAAATTGCTGGTTTGTAGTGTTTTAATTTTAAAAACTTTGGCGGTTGTTTTGTTAAACTCTAAAGTGTATGGTTTTATTCATTAAGACTTCCGCTTTGGTTTACTCTGGTTTTCTTTTACGCGATTTTAAAAGGCAAAATTTTTATATGGTTAACGGAATGGTAAAATAAATATGGGATGTTATAGTTTCTCTTGATGAGCTTACCAGATGGGATTCTACATATTTGATGTTAGAAAACATTGAAAAATTTGAAAAAAATTTTGAGAAGTTAAAAAAAAACTGAGTCAATATTTTGTTGATTTGGGTGGAGAAAGACCTTCTACGACAGAAGATTGAGCTAATATTCAAGAACTTATCAAGTTTTTAAAGATTTTTTATGGTGCAACTGTAATTGTTTTAGCCTCCTTGCATGTTACTTCAAATATTTATTTCAGTGAAGTATGTACTTTAAAAATAGTTATCCAAAAGTACACTGAGTGTGATAATGCATTATTGACGAAAATGGCTATTGGAATGCAAGGAAAGTTTGAGAATATATTGGGAAAGTTGTGATAAAATTAATTTTTTGATGTATGTGGCAGTTGTATTAGATCTCAGGTGTAAAACAAAGTTTTTGAAATATTATCTTACCATGTTAGTTGATAAGGATAAGACAAATGATTTGGTCAACCAAGTATAAATTGTTATTGAAAGATTATATCTCGAGTATAGAGGTGATTGACTTTTGAAAATTCAAAAGATAATTGTAGTACAAGTGTTGCAACAACATTTACAATGCTGAGAAAAAGTAGTAGTTTGGCCCACAATAAGGTATATGAGATGTTTTGTAGTCGTCATGATGAGCAAGATGTTTCAAATACTCGAATAGAAGTT
Source organism: Begonia loranthoides (assembly GCA_022433065.1). Lineage (NCBI taxonomy): Eukaryota > Viridiplantae > Streptophyta > Magnoliopsida > Cucurbitales > Begoniaceae > Begonia > Begonia loranthoides. The sequence goes on from CM039484.1 coordinate 28,646,895, forward strand.
GATCAATATTTATATGAAGGGGCGGAAAAATTTTCAGATAAGCAAGACATTCTAACATGGTGGAAATTGAATTCGTTGAAATTTCCAATTTTAAGTAAATTGGCAAGAGATATATTACTTATTCCTATTTCAATTGTTGCTTCGGAGTTAGGTTTTAGTAGTGGAGGACGGATATTTGATTCATTTCGCATTTTTTTTATCCCCAACGACTGTTGAGGCGCTTATTTGCACTTAAAGTTAAATTCGATCATCAAAATATTAATTTGTCAACTTTAATAATGTAGTAGATGTTATTGACAAATTTGAACAATGTATGTTTTATATTTTCTTTGTTTATTTTTTTATATTTTTTTTATTAATTACTATTTTTTATATATTTATTTTGAATTTATTTTTTTCAAAGCTTATTTCAATTAATGAAAATGATGAAGTGAACTAGTTGGAACTTAATAGTGATGACAATTTATAACAAGATATTTATATTTTTCTTAATTTATATTTTTTTTTATAGTTACTTTCTTTCAAATAATTTATTTAAAATTGTATCATTCTTTTGCGATTTATATCAACTGAAGACATTAGACATTACGAAATGCGATAACAACTTAGAAATTAGAACTGATGATACGATTACTACTTTACTATTTTACTACTTTCTCATTTTATATTATATTTTATAACTTTTTTTGTTAGTTGTTTTATAACTTTTTTTTGTTAGTTGTATTGTATACTCGCAGAAAATGTATTTATATGTTTTAAGATATCTTTTTCTCATTATTCTTGCAAGTTATTTTGATGTTTGGAAAAAAAATATATTAAAAAAACAAAGTTAGGAAAGTCACAACCAAACCAGAACCAGAACCGAAGTTTTGGTGCGGTTTTGGAACTAGAGTTTCGGTTCGGTTCTGGAACTGGAATACTCGGTTCGGTTCTATACAAAAACCAAACAGAACCTCTGGTTGCTCACTCCTACTTTTCTTATCCAAATATCCAATCGATTTGAGAAAAATCGGTGAACGGACATGAAATCTCTCTGCAATTTCATCGAAATCCCATCAAAATCCTCGCCTCCTTCCTTCAGATTACCCTTTTTGCGTCATCAAACCAAGCTTCGTCCCTCTCAGTTTCCCTGCAGTAGCGAGCCCATCAATTTTCGTACCGGAGTTGCCATTATCCGAAAACCCTCTGCGCTATCCATTACCACTGTTACGAAAAGGGTATGTCGAATCAGGGCTGTCGCCGGCGGCAATGGTTCGCCGGCGGCGTTGTCTGAGATCGACATGGTAGAAAACAAACAAGGGGTTTTCACACCCAAGCAGAATAAGGTCGTTGTCCTCTGGGACCTCGACAACAAGCCGCCTCGTGGACCGCCGTACGAGGCGGCGATGGCTCTCCGACGATTTGCAAATCGTTTTGGTGACGTGATCGACATCTCTGCCTACGCTAACCGCCACGCCTTCGTCCATTTACCACAGTGGGTGCTCGAAGAAAGGCGAGAACGGAAGCGATTAGACATTCTAGAGCGAAAGGGTTTGTCTAAACCCTCCGATTTGTACGTATGTGGCGTTTGTGGCCGGAAGTGCAAAACCAATCTCGATCTGAAGAAGCATTTCAAACAACTCCACGAGCGAGAGCGGCAGAAGAAACTGAGCAGGATGAGATCTTTGAAAGGTAAAAAGCGTCAGCGTTATAAAGAGAAACACATATCTGGAAATGAGAAGTACATTGCGGCTGCGAGGTCATTAATCACTCCGAAGGTGGGATATGGGTTGGCTCCTGAATTGCGACGAGCTGGGGTTTTTGTGAAGACGGTGGAGGACAAACCTCAGGCGGCAGATTGGGCGTTGAAGAGGCAAATGCAACATTCCATGAGTCGAGGGATTGACTGGTTGTTTCTGGTTTCAGACGATTCTGACTTTTCGGAGATGTTGAGGCGGGCGAGGGACGCCAATTTGAGGACAGTGGTGGTCGGCGATTGGGACAGAGCTTTGGGGAGACATGCCGATTTGTGGGTACCTTGGACTGGCGTCGAAAATGGGGAAATTTCAGAGGAAGATTTGGAGCTCAAAAGCCGGTGGAGAAGTGAAGAATCTGATGAAAACGATGAAGTGGAGACCGATTATGGATTGGACAGCATCGTGGATGAGCTTGTCAGTGTAAGAACAGAGTTAAACAGGTTGAGAATTTCTGCATTTTCAGAAGGGGAAGAGGAATATGACCATTTGTGGAGTTACAGTGAGGATGAGGAAGATGACGACGACTACTCCTGATTGGACGCCATGGATAAGAGGATAAACACTGAATCAGGTGGAAGAAACAAGTTGATTGACTTCATTTTCTGGGGTCGTCATCAAAACTTCAAGCAATTATGATAATGTTCTGGTACTTCATTAAAAGGCTGTCATTTTAATGCACAAGTTGCCACGATCAACAGTATCTAATATCAGAAAAACAGATGGATGATTTCATGGCCGACTGTTACCTGAGAACAATCATCAAGAACAATCATCATCTGACAACTACCTCATTGATTCAGATTGATTTAGTGTAGCAATAGAACATAATTTGAAAAAGGGAAAATGACAAAGCAACGAGCATCGTCTTTGCGATTAATGACAAGTCAACTATTATGATATGTTTTTTAACAAGTTAACCACCAACGTATGTAAAAATGATAAATGCACCATCACTGTCCGTTAAAAAAAGTTGATGGCCTCACCATGTATGCCTGGACGCCGCGGCGTCCAGGGCGTCCAGGCAATTTTGGCCTGGACGCCAATATAAAAAAAAAAAAAAAAAAAAAAAAAAAAAAAAAAAAAAAAAAAAAAATATATATATATATATATATATATATATATATATATATATATATATACTTAAACCAATTTTGCCCAAATTTCAAGCTCTAATCTGCAACTCTCGACAGACTTGCGACGAGGAGTGCGACGAGGAGAGGAGCTGCATGCGACTAGGAGAGGAGCTGCGTGCGACGAAGAGAGGAGAGGAGCTACGTCCGACGACGATTTGAGGTAGATTTGTGTGTATTTGTTGATGATTTTCTCATAGTTGTCTGTGATAATGGAAATGGACTGTTGATTTGAGGTAGATTTGCTGCGTTTCTTTGAAGTCTCTATGAGGGTCTTCGGCGCCGGTCACACATTTCCGCGGCGTGCAGGCAATTTTTGGCCTGGACGCTGTGGCGTGCAGGCAATTTTGGCCTGCACGCCGCGGCGTCCAGGCACTTTTGGCCTGGACGCCAAAAAAAAAAAAAAAAAGAAAAACTGTTATGCTAACTTAGACATGTTGTTTGGGTTATTATATTGCAGGTTGGTGAATTACTCTCAACTATCAGAATGCAATCCCGGACTAAGAAATTGACCTCGAAGCGTGGGAAGGCAACGATGGAGGCAGTTGAACCCGTTCAAACTGCGGCGTTCGAAGCCGATGTAGTGGCGGCGGTGGAAGAAACCGTTGAGCCTGAAGAAGGAGAAGCCGGATGCTCCAGCGACCCGTTCCAACCCGTTCAAGTGGGTTCAAGGTCGAAACTATATTGGAACCGGAATTGCAAAGCACGGTACGTAGAAGATATACAACGCCGTACAATTATTGTGTCCAAGATAGTAGATTTGGACTCATTCGCAGGGATGGGAATTGATCGTATGCTTGAGGCTGCTGGGTTAGCCGGGTTGTGCCGGATGAGGGGCAGTTATTGCGGGCGAGTTATACCATTGTTTTATGCAAATTTGAGAATTTCCACCCAACCATTAGAGGTGCATACATATATTTTTGGACATGAGGTTAGGTTCACGGCCAATGATGTCAACATTATGCTTGGATGTGTGTTGGAGGAGCCAAGCGATGAATATTATCAGATGGCTCGGGCGCCACCATTCATCAAACAAGGACGTGGGTTAGAGGTGATTAGATTGTTGCATCAGGATCCCGAGGTTGCCGAGTACAGCAAGCCAAAGGGCAAGAAGTTGAATGCCTTAGCCCGATTGATCCACCTGATAATGACGTACACAATTTTGCCTTGGAATGGGCATCGAGACCTTGTTACCAGCATGGATCTCTATATGCTAGAGAAGGTGTTCACGGGACAAAAGGTGGACATCGGATATATCATCGTGAGCCACATGCAAGAGGTGCTCAACAACTCGGCGAAGTCACTGCCGTACAACTGGCTCATCCAGAGTATCGTTGAGCAGTTAGGGGTCCCCATCCCGGAGACGGAACCTAGAATTGAAGAGTCGGTCAATGACATTTACAACAATTCATTAGTGGACCGAATGGGGATCACCCAAACTGGAGGGGAATGGATGCGCAAGTCAAAGAAGGAAGCAACACATCCACCCCGGTCAGAGCCTAGGCATTCAGCCCCGTTTCCTGAACAACCTCCTCCTCCTCAGGCATCTCATTTTAGTTCGATGCCTGATGAGACGTTTGCTTGGATGAGCAGGATGGAGGAGCTCCACCATATGTCCATGACCCAAATGCACAAAATGCAAGAGCAGCTGCAAATGCAACAAGTCCAAATACAAGAAGCGGCCAAGCTCGCAGAAGATAGGTGGGCCATAGCACAACAATGGCATATGCAATCTGTCGAGTGGCATCGTGACATGGTGGCAGCCCTGAACCCAGGTGAGAGGCGATCACCCCATTTAGCATCCGCGTCATCCTCCTCTGACGCACCTGATACGACATTCCGATTGTAAGTTCATTCCGTTGAACGCTAATTCCACTTTTTTACTTTATTTTGTTTCATGTAATGACATGTTTTTAATTGGCAGCAACCCTGTTGGAAGCAGCCAATGTATTTCTCCAGCCGTGCCTCTCGAGCCGCCGCCCCTTAAAACTGTGCGCGTGGTATGTCTTTCATTTCGGTATATATGTGTGTTCATTAATGTTTACACTCACCCTTTTTTGACATTTTGGTTGCAGGCTCATGATTTGATGAGTAAGTTCAAGGATTATTGTCAGGGTAATCTTCGAAGGAACATGGAGACATGCGCAGTTCTTGGGGGAAAGCTGACCGACAATGAGTACATCGTCAGCGAGATCATCTTCCCGGATCAGAAGGGCACGACAGATACTGTGAGAGGCCTTCGTTGTGTGCTAGTTTATAAGCTTTTATCTAAGTACTCATCCAAACTTATATGCAGTGCTATGCGGTGGACGGCGCAGACGAACATGTTTTCAGACATCAACATGAATACGGTCTACTCACCGTAGGATAGATTCACGTAAGTATTCAGCTCGCGTCTCCAGTTTGTTGTTAATGTTTATTGATATCATATAATGCGTTGTTTACATTGCAGACACACCCGAAACATGATTGTTTTATGTCGTCCGTTGACCTGCACCAGCAATACGCTTACCATAAATTACTGCCGGAATCAATATCCATTATCGTAGCTCCCACCGACAAACAGCGGTAAGAAGTTTCCCTTGTGTACATTCTTAATATTGCTTTCCACGTAATTGACCGCCAATTGTTCGCTTTGCATTACAGGCCGTTCGGCGTCTTCCGGTGTACCCCTGCGGGGATGGAGGTGATAGGAAAATGCAAAATTAAGGAACAATTCCACTTGCACGAACCTCCAACCTTTGAGTATGAGGGTCCGTTGTTCACCCGAGCAGATAGAGTATTTCTTGACCCGCACTTGTCGTTTCTGATCACGGATTTGCGCCCGAAACCGACCAGGAAGAAGAAGGCGTAGTGTAGTTCAATGATATGTTGTTTGGATGTTATGTATAATTTACATTTAGCGGATGATTTGGATGATACTGGAACTGTTTGGGATTCTTTTTTGTGCAGGATGTACGAGAGTAGTTTTGGGGGAGTAAAGAAACAAGGCACATTATGTCAAAATTTTTAAAAAATTATGAAGTCAGGTCAATTGATTAGTTGTAACGCCCCTGGAATTGAAAAAAAAACATTAACTTACTAACACAAAGCTTTGAATTTGCAAAACTTCTTTTTATATCAGAAAAACACAACTTTACATCAGTGTCATTTCACTGTCATCTACATTTGTTGAAAGAAAAAACAATTGTATCATGGCAGGTTAAGGTCCACATTTGTGTACGTTTGTGTGGGAGGACCTTCCGTATCAGACTCCTGCAGATCACATTGAAAAGGAAATGAGCATATGTCAAATAACAATTGAAAGCATAACGTGATAATGCACGGACCTGCGTCTCATGAACTCTATCAGAAACTGTCTCAGACACTCGAGAAGGAATTGTCTCAGGGACTAGGGAAGTAATTGTCACGGGAGCTGTCTCGGGGACTCTGAACCCCATAAAGGTGTCCTCCGACCTTCCTCTGCCGCCTCTGCCTCTCCCTCTATTGCCTCTGCCAGCCCCTGCACTGGACTGGCCTCCACCTTCGCACGTGCGGGCATTGTGCCCCACACTACCACACCGCCCACAAGTGACGTTCAAATGTCTTCTGCTTAGCACTGTCCGGCTGGGGGCCTCGTCCACATCCCGTATTCTACGGACGCGCGGCCTTCCTGGAAGCCTTTTAAAAGGCGATGGGATAATTGGATCAAGATTCGTCACAGGAAGCCATTCGATTGGTCCATTAAGGGGGCGGAGAAAGTGGGAGTACATCACCATGTATGTTTCCCGGTGATAGCACCAATGCATAAAATCCTCAGGAGATCTCCTCATGAAGTGAATGCACGGGATTGCATGTACACACGGGATGCCGATCAACTCCCACTGGTAACATGTATAAGTACACCTTTCCAAATCAACAGAGTACATGTTGGTACCGTTGCTGACCTCAAACTGGGCAGCTCCTGCAAACTGAGGGCTCCAATTTCTACTGGCATGTTGTACTTTGGCGAGGCGGTTGCTGATCATTGGACACAACCGTTCGGTCGACTGAGCCATCTTTTCATATTTTTTGACGATCCTACCCATGATGCCCTTTCGAATGATCTCGAACATACTTAGAATAGGTTTGTCCCGGGCGGGTAGGATGCAGGCATTGAAGGACTCGCTGAGGTTGTTGAGGCTTATGTCGCACTTTGGGATCGAAGAGAAGGCATGTTTGGCCTAGCATGTCGCCTCTATTCCACGTAAATAGTCATGGGCCGCCAGGTCAAGGACACGTAACTTGGCCATCTCTTTCTCAAATTGCCTCACTGTTGTGGCTCTTGATGCAGCCCACATTGCATCTTTCAACAACTTGCCTTTAAATTGTTTTTGAAAATTGGCATACAGGTGTCGGATGCAAAACCACTGGTCTGCTTGCCATGCCACATCTCTCACAGCTGGCACTAGTCCCTGCAAAGATGCATAATATGAGACAGACATTGGTAATATATGACAAACATAAACACATAATGCAAAAGCAGTGAATAACACCTTACCTTTTGTCGATCAGAAATAATCGTCCACCCATTGCCAGATGGGGTGTTTAGATCGTCCAGCAACAATTCTAGAAACCACCTCCATGAAGCCCTATTTTCTGCTTCAACGACTGCTACAGCAATCGGGTACATACCATCGTTCCCGTCGATGGTGACAGCAGTAAGCAGTTGCCCCGGAGTCGCTCCCTTCAAGTGGCAGCCATCTAAACAAATAACAGGTCTACCACCATTCAGCACTGCCCTTTTGCATGCATCCAAGCACATGTACATCCTTTTAAATACACTCATATCGAGGTCAACACGCAGTGAACTTCTGGGATTCGACCTCCGAATCTCCTCAGCATAGGACCATATGAGCTTGTATTGCTCATTGGCATCCCCTTCGTTAATTTTCTTAGCTGCATTTCTTGCCCTTCTAGCAAGGCTGGATGTAATGTTGACGTTGAAGTCCTTCCTGACAGTCTCAATTATGGAAGATATGGCCCAGTCGGCCTGACTTTTAAATCTGTCCAAGTAATGCGTTGCCACCCATTTGGCTGTGGCATGGCGGCTTTCCATTTGTCTGGAGCATGTGTGAACGTCGTTGTACATCTTTATTTGAAACGTCATTTCATTTTTTATTTGTGAGGCGTGCAGCCGCCACATGCACCCTTCTTGACAAGCAGCTCTCAATCGATGTGCATCACTGTGGGTGAATTTTATCCCGTACCCATTATTCATTGCATAATCAACAATTTCTTCTCTAATTTTATTCAAGGAATTATATTTTTTGCCTAGCCCCATACCAACAAATGTGCACTCTGCTTCTGGTTGGCGTCTCAGTCTACTCTCTGCCATGTCCATCTCTTCATCACTAGTGGATTGGCATGCTGATCGGAGTTCCTCATCGTCCTCTTCGTTTAAATTTGCTGAGACAAAATGCAAAATAATAGCAACTTCGTTTCCAAATCCACGTACCTCCTCATTGGCCAATAATGTCTCTGAAGGGCCCACTTGAGCTTCACGGTTAATACCACCTTCTGTAACACTCCAAGATGCCATTTTTTCCAACAAATTCTTCAACTTTTCCAAAATCCCTTTCTCTACTCGCTTCAGCGCAGCTCAGACTTCTCTAGGGTTAGCTAATAAAGGGAAAACGATAGAATACATGCGAATATCGCAGACCACTCGGATTATGTATTCTGCTGAATTAACATTATGTATTCTGCTGACTTAACAGAGGGATGCAAATGGCCTGGAGGCAAATTGCCTAGACGCCGCGGCGTCCAGGCCAGAAATTGCCTGGACGCCGCGGCGTCCAGGCCAAAATGGTGGGGTCATCAGCTTTTTTTAACGGACAGCGATGGTGCATTTGTCATTTTCACATACGTTGGTGGTTAACTTGTTAGAAAACATACCACAGTGGTTGACTTGTCATTGATCGCAAACCATGATGGTTGATTTGTCATTTTCCCTTTCAAAAATGATCTTTCTTTTTGTTTCTTGCTTCCATCTTTTCAAGCTGTTCTCGACTACATATACTGGAGAATGACCTTGTACCTCGATACTACTATCAAAGCATGTTCAACTTGGATGATAATAATATTTCTTGTACGGGTGGAACTCTATTTTCGGATTTATTGTAACTTTTTATTTTTAATATAAAATTTTTGTAAAAAAATATAAGAAAATTAATAAAACAAACTCTCTAAATTGGGATCATCGACAAAACCAACTTTGAAAAAATTTTACAAACAACTAAAACTTTAAATTATGAGAAATAAAGAATGTAAACATTGTAGTTACGCTTTTCGTCAAAAAATACTGAGACAAACGCCAAAAACGTCACTTGAACCTACAACAGACGTCTACGGATCAATTTTGGACATCCTTCAACGACGAAAGACCCACAAAGCTGATTCACGAGAAGACGAATGTCTGATGAAAATCAGATTAGTTTTGATACCAAATGATACGAATTAGAGTAACTTTGATTTCAAATAATTGGCAACAAAATGGGTGACAAACTGAACACATGGATAATAAATATGGAAAACATGGATTAAGGGATAAGAAAATCAGAGTAAAAGAAGGTCAGATCGAAAAAAGATAGTTAGCAAATAAGGAGGAATAATGGATGATCAAATAGAAAAGGATAAAGGAAAAAAAGAAAATGACAATTGGATTAAATTAAGGGACAATTGATACAGAAGATAGATGTCCGACGCTAGATATAAATGACTGGGATGAAATAGTGGAAAGACACTTGACTTAAGACGGATGTCTTTTGTCCCACAATGGATATCCTAGTCCTATAACGGATGTCCCTCGACTTAAGACGTCCCACAACAGATGTCTCTCGTCTTAAGACGAACGTTCCTCGTCCCACAACAAACGTCCTTCGACTTAAAACGGCCGTCTCTTGTCCCACAACGGACGACCTTCCACTTACGACTCCATTTAGCATTGAAGAACATTTGTCGATGGTACAGGACGTCTATTGATGTTGAGAAACAACCTCATTTAGTATTAAGAGACGTCTATATTGACAGAAAATGTGACTGCAAGATTTGCGTCGTCCTTTTTTCATAATTCAATATTTTAGTTTTTTGTTAAAATTCTTCAAAATTTGTCATGTAACTAATCTCAAACTATATAGTTTGTTTTGTTAATTTTCCAAAATTAAATTTATGGTGATAACTTGTCATTGCAATAGATCCCATCCATCCATAATTCATACTTAATGGTAGATCCATTTTTCCAATACAAATGAAATTGTGATTAATTATGGTCTTAAATATTATGCACTTTGATTAACACGTTAGAATAAACACATTATTCTATTTGTCTCTGAATTATGAGGATTAGTTATTGAATATCTAAATTTAGGTTCTATTTTTATATTTCGATGGGTTTTTTATTCATTTATATAAAAATTATCACATATTATAAATTGTTTGACGAGGAGAAGCTCTGTTAGAATATTAAATTATATGGTAAAATATGATATTTAGTCTTTTTAGTTTATAGGTAGTTTCAATTAGTTTTTACAATTTTAATTTTTTAAATAAAGTTCTTATAACAATTGTTTTATCTATATCATATATTTATATAAGTCAAAATTTATAGTTTGAATAAACAAATATTGTTTCGGGCCATTCTTAGGATGAATTAATTTTAAAAATATGATTTAAATAACTTAGCAAATATCAATTATTTTACTATAATTAAATACTTTACATGACATAGATAAATATCAACACTAAAAAACTATCTTGTAACTATTTTTCTATTAAATTTAATGATGAAAATAGATTGAAAAACTATTTTGGGTAATTAACAAAAAAAATCATGAACTATGGGATCAATGACAAGCCAAACATTATACTAAGTTCACTAACATCTAAAACTCTGAAGTATAGGAAATGAAGCAAGCAAATCTCGTAATCACATTTTTCGTGAAAAGACGTCGCACCACTCACGGGCATCTGATTATACCCATTTACATAAAGACGGACATCCAAATTTATAACAGGCATCCGCATATACCCATTCACATAGAAACGAACGTTTGAACTAAAATGAGCGAACATCTGATTCCCATGAAGGATGTCCATTAATCTATAAACGTTAACAAGAAAGATGTTCGTGCTTTCAAATATATAATTTTGTGTATTTTTTATATAAGGGTAGGTCCACACATAGAACGGACATCCTTTCAACTCCATCTATATATGTTGAAACTTGAAAGGATGTTCCCTCGGCTATGTCAAATATCTCTCAGACATCCATGTGCAGCCTTGGACGTCTCTCAACTTTGTCGAACATCTAAGGCTGATCCTTAGATGTCCCTCGAACCTCCATGTGTAGCCTCAGACATCCCTCGGCTTTGTCAAATGTCCATGCACAGCCTTGGACGTCCCTCAACTTTTTTGTATGTCTAAGGTTGGTCCTTGGACATTCCTCGAACATCCGTGTGCAACCTCGGACATCCCTCGGCTTTGTTAGATGTCCAAGGCTGATCCTTAGACTTCTCTCAGATGTCCATGTGCCATTTCACAACCAAAATAACCAAATCTGAACAAAAAAAAATTAACAATGAAGTAAAGAGACAACCATAATAACCAATTAGAATATCAGATATACAATTACATTATTAGATGTAACAATTACATTATCAAATGTACAATTATAGTAGTAGAAAAAATGTACGTTAACAAATCAAATTTGTAACAAATGTAACAATTATACTTGTTAGAGGTCGATGACGTTGAACCCCAAATTGGGGCTCATATATACATGTAAAAAGTTATCGAAAAGAGACTCCATAGGCTCTTCGTGATGATAGAATCCGTTCTGTTGACATCTGCGAATCACCGATAAGGTCTGAGAGTTTAAATATGCTATGTAAGCTGAAATAGAAAGAGCTAAATTAATATGTAATTTAAAAGCACAATGATTATGGCATAGATTGTGAGAGAATATATCATTTTTATCTATGAGGGTCATGACAATTGCAATTATCTCTCGTGTCGTAATGGGTGTGCATGTTAATTGATAATATGAAACATATCTGTTTGCTTGTGTTTGAAACTATAACCATATATTATAAGTGGTTTGACTAGAAAAAAAATATTGCAAAAGAATTTAAAGTGATTTACATGGATCTACCCAAGAGTCATAAGGGAGTCCCTCGCTTGGACATCAACTATTTCTTCATCATTCAATGTGTCGCACTGCATAAAAAGAAAGCATTCAAGATATTTGTTTAACATATCAACTTGTTATATATTGATTAAATATTGATAAAAAGTTATCCTCGCTGATTCAAATATTGATTTTTGCTTTGGAATGATGAGAGTCGTTATCTTGAAAATATTGTTTTCTTAAAAAAAGACAACATGAAGCAGGACGTCTTAAGCATACAATCAAAATTAAGAATAACTTTGAAATGATATAGTTTCTTACCACAATGTTCGCAAGAATACCACATGTCTCCAGATTCCTTTTGGTATTTGGACAAGTCAATCTCATGAAATCCTCTATTAATAAAAAATGCTGCAATGATCACTTTAAGCACTACTATCAAACTACTAAGTGTAAATTCAATACATTGTACAAAAGTAAATTGAAGACATACCATGTACAAAATTTGATGTGAAGTAGGTCTTGGAACTATTTCATTCAATGGAGGACCTATTGTCAATTTCTTTTAAACTTTGACAATTGTTGGAGGAAGAGATGTTTGTCTGATGATAAAGAATCTGCAAAATTGTAACATATTGTTATATCTAATTCAAAGAGCCTAACACCATCGAACAAATGAATGAATGGAAAGTGCATATAAACTAAAAGACTTACATGCATTCGTCCAGTCCGGCATCAGAAGATGGAGAATCTGCTGGCAAGGCTGCTGGTGAATCCACACCTCCTTAACTCATTCATGAGTGACTATTGAATGGCACGAAGCTCTTCAATTTGCTTGCTTGTTGCTTCCATTCGGCTACCATAGGCTGCAACCAAGGAAGCAAGGCCCTCTAAGTAGCTTACAATCTAGTTTCACCTCTCCTCAACAATCAACATAGAATGAGGACTGAAAATGGGGCTGAATAGTATCTTCCTCCACTTCCACCTGATCTGAGCATGGTGCAGCTAACTTCGAAGGAGCCTGTGCAGCCAATGTGGATGGAGGTTATGTGCCCTTGAATACCCAATCCTCTCCGACTTTGGTCATCCCCATCTGAGCCAAGGTCACTTGATTGTAGACATTAGTATCTTTTTATTGATTCTTGACTTGTTGGGAAGGAGCGCCAGCCCACTCTGTCAGCAATCTCGTAAATGAGCCAATTGTAGGGGAGGTTCTTCCTTGGGCTGTTCAAAACGTCCTTCATGAGATTCATAACCAAGTATCCAAGGTTGAATCTCTTCTTGTTGTAGAGTTTCTCCATCACATAGAGATCCATGCTGCTAACATGGTCTTTATGTCCATCACGAATCAAAATTGTGTTGGTTATCATGTGATGGATGACTCAAGCTTTAGTGTTTATGTCCGTGAATTTGGGATTGTAGTAAGATTCAACGTCAGGATTACAGTGCAACTGTCGTAGCAATGTCAGACCTTATCCTTGTTTAATGAACTTTGAATCCATGGATACGTGAAAATACTCCTCGGTCGGTTCCTCCGTAGAGCATTCAATTAGTTTATTTAACTCATTGAGTGTTATCTTAATCTCTCATCCAAACAAATATGTCCTTAGCTTAAATGGTTGGTTGCCCAACTCTAGATTCTCATAAAACAGCTTGACAACCTGCTCATAATAATATCCCTTCATCTTGCACAACCCAACAAGTTTAATGCACTGAGACATATTTTATATTCCTAAGTGAGTGAATGCATAGAATTCTACCCTCCTATAGATAATAACATAATGATGTCTGATATCATTGTCGTACCTTTCCTTAGACGACAACGTCATGAACGCCGATAAAAAGTATTCTTCTGCCAGTGGGCGGGGACAAGTCAAATCACCTTGTGATTGACCTTGAGCTATGGAGGGAGCGATTTTACGCTTCATGGTCATTTTTCCAACATTTGATGTCATTTTAGGATTGTAGAGATTTCAAAACTTGAAAGGTCACTTAGAAATCACCTAGGTCAATCTGCTTGCTCGCAGCCGACGTTCTTTCAAGTTTCAACTTATATTGATGGAGGTTAAAGTGTAAAATCCAAGATTTTTAAAAATAATTTTAAATGCCACGTGTAAATTTTTCGCGAATTGTCTGTCAAATGTGGAAGAGTTGACCTCTTTTGTCGTGTGACGGTGACATGGGTGTTTTTTGTAAAGCGGTCAAAATTGAATTTTTCCTAGCGAGAATTCATTTTCGGAGATATTTCAGTAAATTATTTTGACTCAGAAATATTTTTGTTCGATTGGTGTTAAACGAATAAAATTTTAAATCGGGGTATTATGAATTATAATATATATTTTTAAATATATTATGTATATATATTATATATATTAATTACTTTAATTAAGAATTAAATTTTATTTAAAAGAGAAAGAAGGATGGAACAAGGAGATTTTTTTCTTCCTTCTTCCCCCTTCTTCGATAAGGAGAAAAAGCAAGATCGAGCTGGAGTAGGACAATGTTGCAAGCTCGGGAGCGCTTCCAGCCAGCACTCATTGCAGGTTGTCGAGGGTTCCAATTGTGTGTGAGTGGACGACTTCTGGCTATGGGCATTTTGCGAGGAGGGGTTGGCAGGGAGCTTAGGAAATTAGGGCTTCTCAACTTCGACATTTTCCTTATGCCATTTCTTTGATTTCGATAGGTAATGCCGCAAGCTAGGTTTGATTTGGTATTATTTTCAGTTTCTCAACCTCATTGAAACTATTCGCTGTTTTTTTTTTTTTTACCTCATTTGGTTTTGATTTGAAGAAAAGGGACGCGACTGATTACAGCCGACTGAATCAACGATGACCACCGAGCTAGCTAGGCTTCCTCCATTTTCTTTGAGCAAGGTGAGAATGCTCTGTGTTTGTTGTTCGGGTCTCTTGGCCTCTTTTCTGTTTGATGAAATTTGCTGATTGGTGGTCCTGTTCTTGCTCTTTATGGATTCACTATGTAACATCCCGTAACCTTTTCCGTATAAAAATTTTATTTTCTTTGAATCGTTTGCATAATTGAAAACCAGAGTCATAAACATACAGCGAAAGTCTCAGAGTAAATATACAGCAGAAGTCCTTTACATTTAAATACCATAACTGATTACTTAAATAAACACTTAGATAAACTTAAAATATTTATTTGAAGTTATAAAATACTTAAAAGTCTTTAAAACATTTATTTCATTTTCGTGAGCCATAACCACAGGTCAATGTTGCCAACAGCACAAACGCCCACACAGTGATACTCCATTAGCTACGTCTATTAACAACTTTATCCAATCATCAGCTCCTTACCTACATCAACGGGACTTAACTATGAGCCTAATGCTCAGTACGTGATATAAACGTAAAACATGAAATTCACATATAATTTCTATAGTATTGCATACGGTTTTCTATTTCGTTTCTCTGTTACTGTTCATTTCTTTTATCATCTTTGCATCTGTTTATGTGTCAGGCGTATCTAACCAGATCATATAAACATTTGTTTACTGTTTCTATCTTTTACTGTTATTCCATTTGTTTATGTGTCAGTTGTATCAAAATGGTCCACACAAACATCCGTTTACTATTTTTGTCTTTTACTGTTTATATGCCGGGCGTATCAAACCGGACCATACAAACATCTGTGCCGGACATAACTAACTGGACCACAGTTGGTTTACTTATCTTTGATTTCTGTGCTGGGCATATCTAACCGGTCCCTAAGAACAACTATTTACGTATCCTACTATTTCATTTTGTTGTCTCATACTGTTTTAGTCTTTTACTGTTTATGTGTCAGGCGTATCAAACGGGACCACACAAACATCTTTTCCAAGAGTGACAAACTGGACCACAGTTATTACTTATATTTGGTTTCTGTGCCAGGTGTAACCAACCAGACCATAAAAAAACTATTTACATTCATTTCATTTTCGTATACTTTGATTTCTATGCCAGGCGTAACTAACCGGACCATAGCTGTTTACGTATATTCTATTTTCGTGTACTTTAGGATTCAAATTCTTAACGTTGTCGTGCACAATTGTATCTAACGTGTTCCTTGATCGTATCCTTAAAACGTGATCCGTCCAAACTAAGGAACTAAACTTAAATCTATAAACATACAATTCATAACAATCAATAACACAAATAGTAAACACCCCTTAATTCTCGTGATGTAGGCCCTTTCGAACAAAACACATGCAGTATCAGTATTTAAAGTCCTTAGCTTTAATGGTTTAACACTTTAAGATTCTTCATAAAAAAACCTAGTTATTAACAACATGAGATAATCAATAAAGATTCCCCAATAACAACCCTAATTACTAGTAGTTCATTGCCTAACATATCTCCTCAATTCAACTTAACAATCTACTCAACAAGGTATAGCTTACAATATATCCAACAATGACAAATCCTTACTCCAATAAATTACCTTCACCAAAATCCCACAATCACAATTCCAATTTAACAGTGTATTCCAACTTCATTAGCATAAACGCATGTATATGCGGTACACTCATTTGCATGCAATGGCCAATAAGGATTCCAACCTTATCCTACAACTCATCTCAACTACTAATACCACTTGATAATAACCAACTTTATGAATAACACCTTAATCCATTAATATTTTCTCTAATAATAATCTACCAAATAATAAATCTCATATCACCAACCAATTTTTATGTATATAACACATGCAGAAACCAATATGAATATAAACAGCTATGTAATATCAAAGAATAATTAATGCATACCTTGAGTACTCTTCTCAAAACCTCTTTTCCTTCACGAAGAAAACCTTACAGTTTTCCTTACTTTTCCAAAGACTTTCCCTCATAAAACTTCATCGCTTTCATAGCTCTTCCTAATGGTACTCAGACTCCTCCTTTAGACTCTCACACTTACCATCATTCAAAGTTCCTCATAATTCAGAACCTCTCATCTAGAAGCACAACCTCACTCCACGGTTTCTTCTCTGTCACTCACAATCCTCACAACATCACACGGCCATCCACAAAACACAGCATAACTTTCATCACTTACTGTTTCTTACAATATTTTGGCAAAGTTTCCCCACTCCTTCTCTTCCTCAAACTCACGCTGCCACTCCACATATTTATGGGCTACAGTCCATCAATGTCATCCATGTGAAGACAGAAGACCATGAGACACAATCCATCAATGACCATTAACTCTTTCAACGTCAGACATTCCATACGACATTCCTTTTGATTTCCAGACGTTCCAGATAGTGAATCTTTTCATCTCCATACGTTCGTTATCATCTCTAGAAGGCTTTCATAAATGGCGGATAATCACGCCGGTTGATCTCCTCCATGGCGATCGACTACCAAAAAAATCATTCAGAATTTCCAATTTTCCACGCTGGTCGACCGACGTCGGTCGATCGCACCTCGACAATCGATCACCCGGATCGACCGCCGATTCCAATCGTTGAAATTTGTTTAATTGCCCAGATTATTTCGTGACACACACACACAATATATATATATATATATTATTCTTAATAAATCATATTTCACTCTTCCAAATTTTCATACATCAACCTATATTATATCTTTTACCATTCCTCCTTCACATTATCCTTCATTGAATCCAATATGTTCTAAAATATTATAAATCCTATATTTTCAACCTTATAATATCCAATTGAGTTCAAATATGTTTTCTCTTACTATTTCTCATTGACTATTAATCCAATTGATATCGTCCAATATAACTTCAAGTATCACCATACGATTCTCCAATTAACTTCAATCCTTCCCTTAATCTAACTATGAACATAACGGGGTGATATGATCCGAAAGCCAATAAAGAACCAAGTCTCGACCCAAGGCCAAGATTCTTTGCAAAACATCGAAGGACCAATGACTAGAGCAAGGACAAGGAAGATGAATGAGGGACTTCAACTTTTGATTTAAGAAATCCATGGGAAAGAGTCTATATGCCAAGAGCCAAGGACGGTGAATTTGTTGAGCATGGACGAAGAGGAATTACAAGTCCAAAAAGGCAAAGATGTGTTACTTATGCAAAGGACCACTGCAGTATACCCAGCGCGTTCCCAAAAACACCAGCAACACGCACCTACCTAAAACTTGGTGGGCCCCACGTGCTAGTTCGTGTGGCCATTAGTGCATTGCATCATCATGCCCCGTCAGCACGTCTCGTCATCCGCCAACTCCACGAAAACCCACTAGTTTTACCTTTTAAAGTATTTTAATATATTTTCTTAGTGAAGAATAGTGGGTTAGAATATTAGTTGAGAATGATGGGTTAGAATGTTAGTGGAGAATGGTAGTTAGAATATTTTAATATATTTTCTTAGTGGAGAATTGCCTATATAAAGGCTTAGAAGTTCCATTTGTAAGGCACTTGATTTTGAGAATACAACTTGTGAGTTTCTCTTCGTGAGGTTCTCCTTTCTTTATCTTCTTTGGAAGAACTTGGTCTTTTCAAGCATCCATCTTGAAGATCAAACTTTGATAGCTTTGGTTCAACCAACTCAATTGGTTAGGGTCAAGCTACTCTTCTTGATAACTTTGGTTCAACCAATAAGTTTGGTTTGGGTCAAGTTACTTCTTTCTTGATTCGTAAGACGATCCGCCATCAATCCGCGTTTGTTGTTGGGTCTAGGGTTTGTTAATACCCTAGGTTCGCATCAGTTGGTATCAGAGCTTTGGCTCAAACGAATTCAAGGTGCTATCTTTAGATTTCTTGTTATCAATTTCTTCTTCTATATTTTTTTGTTTTTTTATTCATCTATCAAAAAAAAAAAGTTAATTTTCTTTCTTTCAATCATCTATCAAGGTTATTTTCTTTGATATATTTTGTTCATCTATTCAAAAAAAAAAAAGGGAAAGAAAACATCTTCCCATTTCAAAAAAAAAATTACCTTGTTTGTTACATCTCAAAGAGTGCAAATCCTCTCTCAAGTCTTTGATCTATTTTTTTGTTTTTCCGATTCATTTCAAAAAAAGGTTTCCTTTTGAGGAAAGATCTTTGATACCACCTTATTCCAAATTCAAGGTATTAGCTCCTTAAACTACTTAATCACAATAAGTAGTTTGAGTAGTTTGATTTTAAATCAATTTTAGAAAGTTGGATTATAAGTTTTGAAAAAGTTTGAACTTTCTTGATTTTGCTTGTTGAATACTTTACTCCTTAATTGAGTTGTTCTGAAAGATCTTAAAGTGGGGAACAAGTGGTAAAAGGCAAGAGTGTAAGTCTATCATTAGAAAAGCCACTCGAGAGCAAACACGAGTTGAAGTGACCCTTATTCGAGTGAAACATGTGAGCGAGAAAGAATGGACATTTACTTTATTGCAATTTAATTTCTTGCAATTTACTTTATTGCAATTTACATTATCGCAATTTACTTTATTGCAATTTACTTTACGCAATTTACTTTCCTGCAATTTACTTTATTGCATTTTACTTTATCGCATTTCAATTACCTTCTTTTTTACAATTTACCTTACTTTATTGTAATTTTTTTTCTTCTTTATTTATATTTACGTGCTTGTAATTCTTGATAAAAAAAAATGAGTGGAAGTGGAGAGGAGGCAAATATCGATCTAAGGATGTTTATGAGGGTCATGCAAGACCAATTTCGAGACATAGCCTTAAGGATAGAGCATTTGGAAACACCAACTCCACAAAATGGCCGAGAAAGGAGAAATTTTGAATGAGATGAATATGATGAGGATGAAGGTCATAATCAAAGGAGAAGAGATTTCCGAATGGACCTAGAAGATAACAATTTAAGCAATATCAAAGTAAAAATCCCGCCATTCCAAGGTAAGAGTGATCCGGAAGCATATATCGAATGGGAACGAAAGGTGAATTTGATTTTTGAGGGCCAAAACTACATGGAGGAGAAGAAACTTAAATTGGTTACAATGGAATTCATCAACTACACGAGTATTTGGTGGGACCAATTGGTGAAGAACCGAAGGCGCAATGAAGAAACTCCAATTCGAACATGGGAAAGTATGAAGGCAATCATGAGAAAAAGATATATTCCCACACACTACCATAGAGATTTGTGCTGAAAACTCCAAACCCTAATCCAAGGGTTTAGAAGTGTTGAGGATTATTATAAGGAGATGGAAATAATCATGATTCGAGCCAATGTTCAAGAGGATGAGGAAGCAACAATGGCAAGATTCGTTGGAGGACTCAACAAAGATATTGCTGATATATTTGATTTGCAACACTATGTAGATATGGAGGAATTACTTCATAAAGCCATCAAAATAGAACGACAATTAAAGGCCAAAAGGAGTTCCAAGATGGCATCAACTTCTAGCAACACATACCAATCCAATTGGAGGAATAAACCTAAGGAGGCTTCCAAAGGTAAAGTCGTGGCTGAAAACAATGTTTCTTCCAAAGAAAAGGGTGAAACGTCTAAACCAACCCGGACAAGAGAAATCAAATGCTTTCGATGCCAAGGATTTGGACATTACGCATCCAATTGTCCAAACAAAAGAGCGATGATTTTGCTAGACAACGGAGATGTAGAAAGTGTCAGTTCTAGCAACGATGAATCGCCATCACTTGAGGATTACAACGATGTGGAAAGAGAAGAGCCAGTTAAAGGAGAGTTATTAGTTACACGGAGAGCACTAAGTGTTCAAATAAAAGAAGATCACGATGAGGTGCAAAGAGAGCATATATTCCACACCCGGTGTCATATTGAGGATAAGGTTTGCAGTTTAACTATTGACAGTGGAAGTTGCACTAACGTGGCTAGTACTCTATTGGTTCAAAAACTAGACTTGAAAACTACAAAACATCCAAGGCCATACAAGTTACAGTGGCTAAGCGATTGTGGAGAAATCAAAGTCACCAAGCAAGTAGAGATTTCCTTATCTATTGGGAGGTACAAAGACAAGGTATTATGTGATGTAGTCCCTATGCAAGCGACCCATATTCTCCTTAGAAGACCTTGGCAGTATGACAGAAGAGTCAACCACAACGGATACAAAATGAATATTCTTTAGTTCAAAATGGAAAAGTTGTTGTGCTAACACCGTTAAAGCCATGGGAAGCTAGTAAGGATCAGGACAAAATTGCTAAAGACTTTCAAGAATTTATGAAGCCAAAAATGAAAGAGGAAAGTTTTGAAATTGAAGGAGTCAAACAAACTAAGGAAGTTGAAGAGTTAAAGAAAGAAAAAGGCAAAGAAATAGGAGACAAAAGAGCCAAAGAGAGAAAAGCCAAGAGAGAAGTGAGCAAAAAAGGCAACGAGGAAGGAAGAAAATTCGAGAGTGAGAAGAAAATAGTAGGAGATGAGGTAAAATCCGAGGGAGAAAAGGAGAGGAAAAGAAATGGAATGATTAAAAACAGTGAGGAGAGTAGAGAACTTATTTTACTTTTATATAAAGATATTTATTTCACCTCTCATGAACTAACTTCTTTTCCCATAGTTGTTTCCTCTCTTTTGCAGGATTATAAAGACATATTTCTGGAGGAATTACCCCGAGGAGTACCACCATTACAAGGGATTGAGCATCAGATCGATTTCATGCCTGGAGCCACCATTCCCAATCGTCCAGCTTACCGCACAAACCCAGAAGAGACAAAGGAGATTTAGAAACAAGTGGATGAGCTGATAGAGAAAGGATTGGTAAAGGAAACTCTCAGCCCATGTTCTGTACCAGTGATCTTAGTTCCCAAGAAGGATGGAACATGGAGGATGTGTGTGGATTGCCGAGCCATCAATAAAATAACGGTAAAGTATCGATACCCCATTCCTAGGTTAGATGATATGTTAGATGAATTGTATGAAGCATGCAAATTTTCTAAGGTTGATTTAAAAAGTGGATATTATCAAATTCGCATGAAAGAGGGAGATGAGTGGAAAACTGCTTTTAAGACTAAATATGGACTGTATGAGTGGTTAGTTGTGCCTTTTGGATTATCTAATGCTCCTAGTACATTTATACGATTGATGAATTATGTGCTTAGATCATTTATTGGAAAATTTGTGGTTGTGTACTTTGATGACATATTGATTTATAGCAAGACATTAGAACAACATTTAAATCATTTGAGATATGTTTTTGATGTTTTACATTCTAATCAATTGTATGCTAATCTGAAGAAGTGCACTTTTTGCATGGAGTCGGTTGTATTTCTTGGTTTTGTAGTCAACTATAAAGGAGTATCTGTTGACGACGAGAAGGTGAAAGATACTAGGGAATGGCCTGTACCAAAGAATGCAAGTGAAGTCCGAAGCTTTCATGGATTCGCAAGCTTCTATTGGCGATTTGCGAGGGACTTCAGCAGCATAGCAGCACCTTTGAATGATTTGGTAAAGAAGAATGCTGAATTCAAATGAACCAAGGTACATGATGAGTCTTTTGAACTTTTAAAAGAGAAATTGACAAATGCACCTTTATTATCCTTACCGAATTTTGATAAAACCTTTGAGATTGAGTGTGACGCATCGGGAAAAGGAATTGGAGGTGTTTTGATGCAGGAAATGAAATCGATCACGTATTTCAGTGAAAAGCTTAGTGAAGCAACATTGAACTACCAACGTATGACAAAGAATTGTATGCCTTGCTACTATGTCCTGTTGATTTGAAAAACTGGATAGTTTTGTTATGCATAGTAGGATATTGTTCTGTGAATAATCCTTAATTGGAAAGAAGGCATAAATCTCTTGGTTGACTTGCTGTTGTTGAAAAGGAGCAGAAGTTGTCAATGTTTGTTGAATGAAATGAAATGAATGTTCTACTAGTTGGATTGTTACTGCCCTCATGGCTGGTTTGAGTAATGATTAGCTAATCACTGTGTAGTTGCTAGCATGTTAATGGTTTAAGTCTCTGTAGTTTAACTAAAGTACAATTACTCCCTGAAATTACAACTTAATTTGCTCCCTGTGAACCCAAAAGAGGAAGTGCTCTGTGAATATCAAAGTGTGTTATTTTGTGGAAACAACCTATAAACTGCCGTTAGATAATTAGTAGGAAATTGCCTAGTGAAATTGTTAGTTTCTTCTAGTTGACAATTGTTTAGTTTATTGGTCCTCATAAATTGTTAATAAATGCTAGAAGATAAAATGAATTGTTTTGGATGAAGCATGATATGTTGTATTCCTATTTTAATAATATTATAATTCGTATATGAACTGTTGAATTGAATATGAACTGGTATTCATGCATCACGATATGGCTTATGAAAATGTGACATATGCATGACATGATAAATTAAATAAACGAATAAATGTAAATGGACGTGAATGGGTTTGGGAGAGAGGGTGATGGTCATAGGTGGGAACACCCCTAATAGAAACCTCCACCCATGTAGGGATGGAGTTGGTTAGTCTACACTGACCAACAGATGTATCCCTGGTCTTAGTCCTCAAACGTTAGAAAAGACAGAGATTAGGTGACGATAGTGGTGACACCCCTAATGGAAACCTTCACCCATGTAGGAATGGAGTCGGCTAAGCCATACCAACACATGTATAATTTCTCTAGTAACGAAACGTAAAGGAAATGTAAAGAAAATGAAAAGACAGAAAAGATAGGTTCTTTTCTAGAGAACGACTTCATAAGCATTGCATTTCATCATATTTCTTGTTGAGCGTTAGACTCATTTTCTTACCCGTGATGCAGGTGATTTTGATAATGTTGATGACATCAATGTAAAGGAGCAGGCATTGCCTGCGGAGCTCTTGGGTTACCAACCGGACTCAACTTGATGGGTTATGGCTCGAGAAAAATGCTAATTGTTTTTATAAAATATTATGCCTTTAATTTCAATAAATGTTTTGCGAACTGGAGTGTTATTTGAAACTATGGGCTATTGTGGTTTAAGTATTAAAACTTTTATTTAATTATTCCGCTTATAACACTCTGATATGTTTTCAAATTAGTTTCTTCATACACGTTTTAAGGGTAAAAGAAAAAGAAAATTCTTTACGACAAAAAATATAAAGATTTAAGGTTTTAAAAGACACGGATCGTTATAAATGGATGTCTAAAAGAACATAAAAGCGTAATGTTATACTCACTCTATATTTTACGCACTGAGATGACATTTCTGTAAGTTACCGCTTAATTAATAAATTAATTTAATTTAATTATTTTACTTTTGACTTCGACTCCAACTTCAACTTCGTGGGCTGCGTTCAAGGGAGAGACAAAAAGAAGTGGGAGATAGGGAAATGACAAGAAGAGAAAAGAATGAAGATGGCATATGGAGAAGGAAGACGAGAGAAAAGGTGAATATAGAGGATAGGGGGTAGTCGTGAGAAGAAAAATGAAGAAAAAGAAAAAGAGAGAAAAAAAAAAAAAAGATAACATGAGAAAAAAGTGTTGCACAACATGAGACCATAACTTTATGTATTAAATGGTGTAATTACTATTTTCATCTCAAAATAAAAAAAAAAAATTACAATTTTGTTTATCCAAATTAGGTCTACCCATGTTATACGATATACTAAAACACTAGTTAATATATGTTATGTATGTCACATGATTGGTCTTTTTTTTTTTTTTTATATATCTAAATTTCTTTTGATTGGTGTGTTAATTGGTAGTCACCTTTTTTGACTAATCTAGTATGATTTGAAACGAATGAATTATGAACCTTATTTTTTGGTGGTTTGGTCATTTGCCCAAATAAATAATATAAACCTAACCAATTATATAATAACTCTACCAAACCATAAACTTTATTTCCTCAGTTGCTAATATGTAATTTCTTATTTTTCAAACGCATAATCTTTATCTATGTCCAACATGATTCCATAGGAACGTTTATTGTGCAATTGTCAAGTATTTGGTCTTTCATCTAATATCTTATTCTTCTCCAATGATGATTGCCCCAGTGATCTTAGAAAATGGACCTCCCGTAAACTAATGTTAATGTAGGGAATTTTCTCTTTTTGCAATCATTTTTGCTACAACACCTGCAGCACTACATAGTTGTCCACCGTTTTCCAATGAAAATCATAATCCTTGAATAATAAAGAAAAAAAATGATAAATCAACTATAGTACTTTGTGATCAATGACAAATTAATTACTAAACTATTTTTACTAACAAATTAACTATTGAATTATGGAAAAATGTCACCGCAAACATCGTTGTTACGTTTGCCGTATTGATTTCATTCTGCAGCGGAATGAAGATGATCCGCCGCGGATCATCGTGCGTCGTTATGAAGTTAAATAAGGTTGCTGAAAATTGTTGAAGTTGGTTAGCACATTGGAGTAGTAGTTAAAGAAGTTTTTTTTTTTTTTTATTTACAGTTTTTCTGTTTTCTAGTGTTGAATAATAAAGGAGCTTTGTGTATATGAAGAGCTACACTTGAGTCTGTAAAGTTTCAATTTTACAGTTTAATAAAATCTTCTTCTTTTTCAAACTCTAATAAACTAAGTTCAATGAATTATAAGGACGTCTGTTTTATATTCGAGGGATGTCCTTCAAGATTATATAGGCAAATTTAACGTTTAGAGAAGTCTCTCGAACATAAAACGGACGTCCCTCAGCCAAAGACGGACGACAATTTCAGCCTGAACAACGTAGTCTTAAGTCGAGGGACTTTCGTTGCGAGATTAGGGACGTCCGTTATGGGCAGAATGACTTAGTCTCAAGTTGAGGGATGTCCGTTTCTAGACAAGGGACGTCCGTGTTAGATCGAAAGACGTCCGATATGGGAAGCGGGACGTCCGTTGTGGACCAAGGAACGTTCGTATTAATTGAGATAGTCTGCCTTTTAAAAAGGTGGGTGACTTGCACGTGACCCTTCTTTGGATGATGGCCTAAATCCATACTAGCCGTCAATTCCGATCGAGGGACGTCTATCGTCGATCCAATGGCCAAAAACCATAATTCGCCATCGCCTTTGGAAAATGACAAACTCTTTCCTAACTGTCCATTCTGATCGAGGGACATCCATGAACTATCGTCCGCCATCGCCTTTAGAAAATGACAAACTCCATCATCGCCATTCATTCTGATCGAGGGACATTCGTCACTCTTTCCAACAGGCAAGACGGACGTCCCCCGATCGACGTTCCTTGGTGTTAACGTGATTGCGGTGTTACAGTAGACAGATTTTGACGGTAATGTTTGCGGTGACGTTTTTTCATAATTCGGTGGTTAATTTGTTAGCAAAAAAAATTTAGTTGTTGACTTTTCATTTATCATAAAGTATGAAGATTGATTTGTCATTGTTCCTATAATAAATAGTGTAATTATCATTCAAAATAGACAAATTACAATATTAAGATTTTTGATCACCTTTAATTTTATTCTCTCCCATGCATTTTTAGTCATTAAATTTAACGAAAATACAAGAAGGAGATAATGTTACTGCAGTTGAGTGGTGATTTAAATTAAACTTTCCTATTTTTGCTATTTCCATCCAAACCAGTCTTTATTGCGTAGACGCAAAGTCAGTCTCATTTGCACCCTTTTCCATCTCCAGCCCACCTCTCTCTCTCTCTCTCTCTCTCTCTCTCTCTCTCTCTCTCTCCTTTTGGCTTTCTCTCTCTATCTGACGCAGAAGCTTCATCCACGTGTCACAAACTGGGTTGTGATGACGATGATGAACATGGCAATCATCATCAAACCAAACCAAACCAAACCCAACCCAGAGGGATGGTCATCTTCCTGTTATTTCAGTTTGACAAAAACAAAAGCTTTAACCATTAGTCATCTGAACCAGATTAATCAACAAAAATAATGGAATTATTTATTTGGGGTTGGAATGGCGGACTTTAAAAGTGAAAGATGATAAAATGTGTCGGCCAAACTTAGGCTCATCAAGAACGACGTAGCAGAAGCCACTTTCTTTCCATCTTCCTCAAAATCTTCTCTCTTTTATATTTAACCTTCCACCTCCCCTCCTCCTGCTTTTTCTGAATCTTCTTTATTTCTTTTTGCTCCGGCGAGAGAGTTATGGATTCTGAATTTTGCTCCGCCACTTCTGGCTCCGAGAAGAGGAAGCAGAGGGGGAGCCGCCCTGAGAAGCCTTACCGAGGAATCAGGATGAGGAAGTGGGGAAAGTGGGTGGCTGAGATTAGAGAACCCAACAAACGCTCCAGGATTTGGCTCGGCTCTTATACTACTCCCGTCGCCGCCGCTCGTGCCTATGACACAGCCGTCTTTTATCTCCGGGGACCCTCGGCTCGCCTGAATTTTCCCGAGTTGATCTTCCAAGAAGATCAGCTTAACGACTTGTCCGCCGCTTCTATACGCAAAAAGGCCACGGAGGTCGGAGCGAGAGTCGACGCAATCGAAGCTTCTCTTCTCGCTTCCAAGTCGAACTCTTCTCAGCTCTCTGAAAAACCCGATTTAAACGAGTTTCCAGACCCAGAAAACTCCGACGAAGAAGACCATCTTCTCTGAAGCCCACGTCCGATTAGTAAGGATTCAGAATATAGCGCTCTACAGTTCTATTCTACGAAAAGCCTATAAATTTTGTATCTCTCTCGGCCGGATCAATCGATGAAGATCGATCAGAGTAAAAATGATTCCGACGCTAAAGCTTATAGTTCAGTACTTGAGTTGAGCTAGTGGACTGATAAAATTTTAATCTTCTCCATGTAGATTGCAATCATATAATTGGGTTTGGGGTGGTACTGGTTATCTTCGAATGTGTTTGTCTTTAATGGAAGCATGGAGAAAAAAAAACATGGATGGAGACTCAAAGTATGGACAAGAGAATAATCAGAGGAAGAGGAGAAACATTAAGATGGCCCGGGTAAGCTAATTAGGTCTAGATGTTGAGAAGAAGTAGATAAGAAGATAAGGAGGATTTGGGAGGGGCAGCAACAAGAACTGGTGCTCATGACGTGCCTGTGGACTCCACCGGAAAATCACACAGAAGAGAGAGAAAGAAGAAGAAGAGATGGTGATAGTGGAAGCTTACGAAAACCACTGTTTACCTGATATGAATGGAGATGGTGGAAGTGGAGAATTGTTAATTATTTTCTTACAATTTACTTAGAATGATTATTGAAGCTTCTTCCTAATTGCATCCATTAGTTCTTGTTTAATTAGCCTCCCTAATTTCAAAATATAATCAAACATGCAATGGATTGCCTTAGACTCACTCACACGTGTCATAAAACGCCACCGTTTTTATTAAACTAACTATGGACCAATGGCTTTCTTCATACCCTAATTAAAATTAACCATATCTCTCTCTGCCACCTCACCATATTCGGGTCTATATTGACTAGTCAAACCCAACACTTTGTCGTGCCGGTGCTCAAGTTGCTTACCTCATGAACGAGACGGCATTTGAATCTAGTTTTCATAATTACGATTATCTTAATATGATATGAATCGAAAGCATAAATATTGTACCACTCAAATGAATTGTATGGGATGAGTAAGAAATTACCTTGACAATATTATTGATAAAGTATCCCACGATCAAGTTCTCAACTTTGCTGATCTTCGACGGCTTGAATCATTTTTTCAACACCACGACCTGTCTATTTGTCACGTTCATCTAATCCGTATGACCCAACTTAGGTTTCAAAATTATATCCTTAATTACTTTCACTATTTACATGCATCATCATCAATAAAAGAGAAAATAATGTATATATCATAGATTCTTTGGTTCCATGCCAAAATAGAAATACCTACAAAGGGAAAGAGGATATCAATTGGGTGTACATTTTTTTTTTATAACCATTTGCACACCCGCCAATAGGAATTTGCCACGAGTATAATATTTTATACTAAGATGACAACATCTTATAATATAATGTTTTTTTTTCTAATCAAACCTTACTTGAAAATAGAGACACCAATTTGGACATTCTATTAAAATAAGATTAATGCTAGATTTATATTTGAATAACACGACATTTGTATTTTAATTTTATTTTATGTCAAACCAGACAAATGACACTTTAATTTTACTATTTTTAATTTATCATAACTATTTTATTATTCAATACATAACACTTAAGTATAAAGTTAAAATACAAAATTAAATTATAAATCTAACAATCTTTTTTTAAATTTTAATTTAAACTAGAGATGTGTAATTTTTTATTCATGAAATAAATAAGATAGATTATAAATAATTCATTGTTTAAGATTATAATATAAAAATAGATGTTTATACCATGTTACAAGAGGTGAGCAATGCATTTTTACTTACCAAATTAAATAATTTTTCACAAATAAAATAGTGAAATTAAAAGATAAAAAAACATTCAAAATTATAAATATTCTAAAACAAATAATTGATAGGTTTGTATGCATAAAAGTTGACTATACTTCATTTCTCATATTTTCATTTTCAGTCATTCATTCATTTCTTTCTTTACTTTCAGTCATTCATTGAATCATCATTATAAGGTTATAGGTAGGTATATTTAAATGGATTTTCATGGAATCCTTAGATTATAAAAGAGATCAAATAAAAAGAACAAATATATAATAAACAATATAGTAACAAATATTGTACATGCTCTCATACCAATAACATATTTTGGTTCAGACATTTGCTTATATAACCTTTCTAGGGAAGGAGCCATTTTCATTGTAACTACACCTACAATTAAAATTAAGTCTACTTGTCTAGGACTAGATCTTGGTACCAATCCACACCGATCAAAGTCAAATCGTGAGCCAATTAATGAAGCAAATTCAATTAAGCAACAACTGGTACCATAGAGAAGCGACCATAAACTAGAAAGCCATGACCAATTTGAAAGATCATTTGGTGTAGTTGAAATAACTGAAGTTTGGTTTGTTAGCGAGAAATAGATATTTAAAAATTGATTTTTTTAAAAAATATTTTAAATAATCAAATCCATTGATCAAATGAGAGTATACGTCACATATTACTGTCGCATTCTCTCTCTCTTTTTTCGTCTTGCATGATGGTAGAAAAGATTTCAAAATTTTAAAAAAAAAATACAAACAAATTTAAGTTATTATATTGTATACATGAACTTGAATATGAAACATGTCATTGAAAAATAAATAAAAGTATAAGTGAAAGTAGATTACAACAAATCTAATAAGTATAATTGAAAGAAAGAGGAAAAGAGAGAAGTATTATTTCCAAAAAGAAAATGAGAATTATGAAGTTGAAGCAACAACATTGTTAATGCCATCAAACTGATTTTCCAGTATGAATGCAGGGTGTTGATGTGCGTCTTGAAGGTACACTAAGTACACTACCTTTCTTTCCATGGTAAGGTTTAAATTAACATATGGCAACTCGAACTCCTGCATAGAAAATGATAATAATACTTTGTGAGTAGTAATAGTGATGGACTACAGATTCATTTTATTATTAATCAAGTTTCCAAGATTAGTATGAAGGGATTCAAGGTCAAGCATAGGTGGAAGTTCAATGACAATTGTGAAATATTTGATGAAATTTTCAAAAATTGTCTTCTTTTTTACCTCTGATGAGTATTTGACTATTTTGGCTACTTCATAAAGATTGTAGTTGACTTCTTACGCTTTTTAGCATGAGTTGGATCGTTAAATTTGGACTTCATTTGCTATGTCAAAGACCCATGGAACAGAGAGCAAAGAATAAGAAAAGTCCAAGTGTCCAAGCTTGGAGACCAAGCAAATTTCAAAAGTGATGTCAAAAGTGAGATGCTATCATGTTTGTTAGAAAAATATTATATGATGTCAAAAGTGAGCTCCTATCATGTTTGTTAATTGAGTCAAAAGAAAGCCGATACCAAAATAATCGATAAAGATGGAAAGGTTGGAGGAACTCAAACCACTCAATTTTAATAGATTGTGCATGACAAGTAGTTATGAACTTGAAATAGCTGCATTTTTTTTAAAGGTATGATTTTATTTACCTTATTTAATTTATTAAATTTCAAACCCCTAAATTGGTAACAAATGTGACTTTTAAGGAGAAGTTTTCCCTTAAGAAAATTAATCATGGGTATTTAATACCCTCTCAACTTTCAGATGCAGTTTTGAAACTACAAAGGGAGGTTTTGTCTTTCAAGGAAAGAAGATTTTGGGGAGGATTTTCTTTGGAGAAGTCAGAAAACTAATTCTTAACGTTCTCTTCTTTGTCGTGCTTAGGTGGGTAGAGCTTTCATTTTCTCTTCTTAGTTTGTTTATTGGGGATTGGATTTAACGTATGAATGTGCTCTTTTTTGTGTTTAAGGATCTTTTAAGCTAGTAGTAGATCGATTCTACTTGATATTTGTTGATAGGAATTGGGTGACACTCAAGGTATGAACCTATTGATAACCGACTTCATGATGTTAGTCCAGAGTATGGAATTTTTCTCAATGAAAAAGATTGAATCTTTGGGCTAGTTTGTCAATTTATGGATATAAGTTGTGTTATGCTTTGACCCAATGTTTTGAGAATTATTTCGAGTAAAAATTCACTAAAAAATATAGAAAATTTGACAAAATAGTGTTGTCGGTGTAAGAGAAGACGACAGTGGGTCGTGGCCTAAACTATTTGGGTCGTGGCATGACCCCCATTTTGAACTTTAAACCCAAATGTTTTTTGGTCACTTCAAAGCCTATTTTGTAACCGTTATGAGTTTTAAATGCAATCGTTATTAAGTCTTTCTCTATAACATAAAGTCTAGAACTTAAAATGAGAATTTTGATATTTTTTTTATTTAGTAACATTTTGGTTTGGTACTGACAATTAGATTTGGACTTGGCGTCTTATTGGACTTCTCAAAATGACATGGGCTCTGGGTTTTAGGTAGTCCCATTGTGAGGAACAAGTTTAATTTTAAATTTTATGTCCACCATCATAATGTTTTATAAAATCTTACTTTTGAGACGTGTTCTCATATAAAATGACTTGTCCATTTTTATGGCTGTCAATTTTTATATTATTATGTATTTTCACTGCACATATTTTATTTGATCTTGCATATTTCATTCATTGATCATCTTGGTCGAGTGAACCAACTTTGGTTGACCAATAAAAGGGTCATATTTTCTTTATGCACATTTAACCATTGGAGGATGTGTTTTTTTTTTTTTTTTTTTGTATTAACTAGAGTAAGAGGATAACTGATTATGTCGTGTCTTTGGGCGCAAAACCCTAAACCTAATCAATGTCTTATTTTTATGACTTTAGTGATCGCCAAAGTAATACCTGATATTTTTCCCAATTAATTATGATGCAATAATTTAGAATTTAATAAATTAATTATTTTCACGAATTATGAATTTTAATGAAAAATTAAAATAATAAAATTATTAGAATTAGGAAAGTTAAGGTATAATAATTCTTGGTTAAGGAAAAAATTTAAGTGTTGACTTAATATTTTATGTTTTAGAATTAAAGAAAATATAGTGTAGGAAGACCAGATGCAATAGAAACCATTATATGGAGTTTAGGATTGACTGTGATCAATCTGGTCGGAG
Source organism: Begonia loranthoides (assembly GCA_022433065.1). Taxonomy (NCBI): domain Eukaryota; kingdom Viridiplantae; phylum Streptophyta; class Magnoliopsida; order Cucurbitales; family Begoniaceae; genus Begonia; species Begonia loranthoides. Next base: position 28,679,315 of record CM039484.1, read on the forward strand.
AAAGATGCTCTGCTAAAGTGTTTGATGTAGGAGGTTGTCGGGCCGTTTGATTTATTTAGTGGAAGAAACATGGATTGTTAGATTTAAGAAAGATGTTTCCACAGGAGTGTTTGATACCGTTTGGTTTCGAGATAAAGATGGACCAAAGGATTAGATTAGTGGAAGGAAAGTAGACTATTAGATTTGTGAAAGATTCTTTTGCAGATGAGTTGAATGCCGCCGGGACGTGGAAGAGTGTTAGATCGTTGGAATTAGTTTAGCGGAAGAAGTGTGAACCATTGGATTAGGAAAATATTCTTTCGTGGAAGAGAAAGATGCCATTTGGGAGAGTTAAGTAAGTTAGGAACATCGTCGTTTTAGGTTATAGTGTGTTCTCCACTATTTAGTTCTAATGCACCATGGGATCTATCCACTCGCATTCAAGCATGAAGATTTTCTAACAATATTTCTAGTGTTCATTTTGTAGGTTATCATGGAGGAAAGTTCACCCAAGATATCAAATGCATCCAACCAACTTTCAAATATCAAATGGAATTATTCAAGATTAAGCATAAGTGGAAGTTCAAATACAACTGTAGAAGTTGTGGTGGACTTTACAAATTCACCTGCAATCTGACCTTTGAGCACTCGTCAGTATTTTTAGCAATAAAAAAAACCTCTTATCAAAATGCAAGCTTCAAGGCATTTGTAGCTGACTTGTCAAGGTTTTCATAATGTGCTCCTTCGTTAAAATTGGAGTTTTGTTGCAATGTCAAACGCTCCTTTGACAAAGAGTTAGAATCCACCTGAAGGCATAGCATACTTGCACAATTTTGAGCTTACTTGTGAGAATAGCTGAAGATATGACAAGACAACGCAATTTAATGCATTCTTATTTATTGGTTGATGGTATGCATGCATGTTTTATCTTTTTGGATTAATTAATTTTTATTTGGATAATGTTGTTGTTAGGTGTTCTTGGCTAGGTGTGTTAGCCGAGAACCTTATATTATGTTTGTTTCATTTTAAGGATATTTTTGTAATTATCACATTAGGGAAAACCATGTGGGGTATTTATACCCTCATTAAGGGTTATCTGAAGGGTTAATTAATAATTTTCAGCTAAGCTAAACCTTTGTATGTTGGAGTTTTCTCCGTGGCATTTTCGGCCTCCATTTTCTAGGGTTACCCAAGAGAGTGTGCCAACCATTAATCCACCAAGCTTCTTGACTTGTCTTGAGGTGAATTTCTTAAGCTATTCTTGCCTTCACCTCCTTCCAGAGGCAAACATCCAGAAAGAAAGATTAGAAGACTAGCTACGAACCAAGTTGGAGAGGTTTCTTGAAGGAATCCATTGAAGTTAAGGGTTGCCACCATAGCATCTCTTTGGACCAACTTGTAAGTGTCTGTTTGTGGTTTCTTTTCTCGAACAAACTTGACTCTGATTTTTGGAGGGTCTTCTATAAACAAGTAAAGGAGAGTGTAGTCAAAATTTTGTGTCATTTGGGTCAAGGAAACGTAAGTTGTGATTCTTTCAATTTCATACTGCAAACTGTTTTATTGGTACCCTTTCGGGAAGTGAATTTTTAAAACACATAACTTCGTCTTCTTTTGAAATTATTGCGTGAATTTTGGAGAGCACATTCTATTCAAGATATTTTGATTGTGGTTCAAATTTGCCACAGATTGGATTGCTAGAGAGTGAGTGGTGCTTCTTTCAATTTTGGACTGCAAACTGTTTTATTGGTACCCTTTCGAGGGAGTGAATTTTGCAAACATATAACTTCATCTTCTTTTGGAATTATTGCATGAATTTGAAGTGCACATTCTATTATGGATATGTTGATTGTGGTTCAAATTTGGTACTGATTGGATTGCTAGAGAGTAAGATGTAGAAATAGAAATTTGGTGTTCTGTTTTCAAAATCTGGTAACCGCCATCTCCAAGTGATTGTTTAAGCTTTGCATCCCTTGGTGCATCATTTGGTATCAAAGCAAAATTGCCCTGCCTTATACTCTATGATTGTTTATTTTGATTTGTTAAGATGATGACTAGAAGTGGAGCCAATGTTGTCCACAATAAGGATGCAAACTCGCCATCCAACCAAGCATCAGAGAAAACAACAAATGAGGCCGAGAATAGCATACAAAGCCAATTAGATGATATCTGTGGAATGATTGCCAAACTACAGTAGAGGTTGGAAGAGCCGTCCAATCAACATGTGAGGGGTCCTAGAACTCCTAGACCAAATAAGAGAAAGAGTACTTCTATAAAGACTAGAGGCTGAGAGGATAGTGGCCAAGATGAGGAATATGTAGAATCCGATATGGAAGAAGTGCATAGTCCAAGGAGGAGATCTTATGCTAGAGATAATATGAGGCACTTCAAGGTGTCTATACCTCTTTTAAAGGGTCATGTAATGGGGATGATTACCTAGATTGGGAAGAAGAGCTTGATGATTTTTTTTATGTTACGATTTTTAAAATAAGGGCATAATGAAATTCGTTTCTTCGAGACTCATAGAAAAGGCTTGCCTTTGGTGGAGAAGGATAAATTTTGAGAGAAGAGAAGGCGGTGAATAAGCCATAAATTCTTGGAGTGTGATGAACTGGCTCATGAGAAGAAAGTATGCTCCAAAATTATTTCAGTCGGGTATGTCTTCACCACCATTTTCTAATGTTGAGAAGAAATCTTCTAAGTTATACATCAATTGGCCTACTCCTAGAGAGTCGAGTACCACCGAGCCTCTACTTATGCAAAAGAAAAAATCTGGTAGAGTCACTCCCACCCAAAGTCATCAAGCTCAAGTCTTCAACCTTCAAGCTTCATTGAAAAATATTTCACAACTACTTGATAGTATGATGATAAAACAAGAGTTTACCTACTCATCTCCTATACAAGCGCCAGGTCAAGTTGAATTAGTTTAAGAACCTGTGGAGGAAGTTTCTACCCAAAAGGAAAGTCCGCAAGAATGTCTTAAAGAAAGTAATGTTGAATTAAGGGCAGCAAGTCTTGAAGAAGAGAAATCTCTTTAAGAGATTGCCTCTCCACATGATAGTTCAACTTTCCAATTGGAGTCCAAATTGGGAGAAATGAAGATTGAGTCTTGTGATGCTCCCATTACACTAACTCAAAAAGAAGAAGAATGGAATGTTAAGCTTATCTATCCACATGTTGGCCCTAGTTGAATTGAACTTGGGAATAGAAACAAACGTTGAGAAAGAACAAAAACAGAAGGAGGAATTTGATACTGAAAAAGGTCTCCTTCTAACCCTACCAACCTGAGAAGAAGAAAGTGGATGAGAGCAAACTTTTAATAGCCGATGTTCAATTCAGGAATGAGTTTGTTCATTGATCTTTGATAAAGGGAGTTGTGACATTATGAGTTCCAAGATCATGGATGAAAATATTGGTGTGGAAACTTTAATACATTCTAATCTTTATATCCAAAATTGCAAAAATGGAGAATCAAGCAAAAGAGCCGAAGCTATTCCAAAGAGGTACATGTTATTAACTATGTTAATTGGTTGGCTTCTTAAAATTGGTTGGATAATAAATCTTAGTGATTTTGAATCTATTATACCACTTTGGCTTGGAAATGTTGATATTTGGGCTGATGTTAATTTCTCTACACATAATGGAATTTTGTTTGGGGATAACAATGTTGGCATGCATAGTGGTAGAACAAAAGGAGTGTTATTGATAGTAATGAATCTTAGTGTTATACTTACTTGTTACTTTGGGTGTAGAAGAACATATTATATCTTGAGGAAGACTCTTGTTTTTAGTGATATTGATATTAGTTTAAAATTTTGGCAAGACACTTGTAACAATGAGGACAATGATGCTTTTGTTAAACTAGAAGATTGTTTGTATAATGGTATTTATACTTGCCCTATGCCGAAAGAAGTTAACTTGATGGTGGTTGAAATATTCTCCAAGAAAGTTTGTACAGCAATGGATGATTCGTATCTTATTGACAAAAACCAATTTTCAAGAAAATGGTAAAGATGCAATGGTTACCATATTCAATTGTTTTGGATAGAGAAGTCAAACTCTTGAATTTTGTTTGAAAGACAATTGAATATGGAGTTTCAGTAGTTTTTAATGTTAAATATTTTTCTACTTATCATGTGTAAGGAAAAGAAGAAGAAGTACAATGCTCCTTGAATTTGTGGTCAAATCCTCTTCAACCCCGGGAGGATGATGCACCACGGGATCCATCCACTTGCATTCAATCGTGGAGATTTTCTAACAATATTTCTAGTATTCATTTTCTAGGTCATCATGGAGGAAAGTGCACCAAAGATCCCAAATGCATCCAATCAACTTCCAAATATCAAATGGAGTTATTCAAGATTAAGCATAAGTGGAAGTTCAAATACAAGTGTAGAAGTTGTGGTGGACTTCACAAATCCATCTGCAATCTGACCTCTAAGCACTCATTGGTATTTTTGGTAATAAAACAAAGCTCTTATCAAAATGCAAGCTTCAAGGCATTTGTAGCTGACTTGTCAAGGTTTCCCAAATGTGCTCTTTCATTAAATATGAAGTTTGTTGGTTATGTCAAATGCTCCTTTGACAAAGAGCTAGAATCCACCCGAGGGCATAACATGCTTCCACAATTCTGAGCTTACTTGTGGGGACAGCTGAAGATATGACAAGCCAACGTGATTCAATATATTCTTATTCATTGGTTGATGGTATGAATGCATGTTTTATCTTTTTGGATTAATTAATGTTTATTTGGATAATGTTGTTGTTGGGTGTTCTTGGCTAGGTGTGTTAGCTGAGAACCTTAAATTATGTTTGTTCATTTTAAGGATATTTTTGTAATTATCACATTAGGACAAACCTTGTGGGGTATTTGTACCCTCATTAAGGGTTGTCTGAAGGGTTAATTGAGAATTTTTAGCTAAGCTAAACCTTTGTGCGTTGTAGTTTTCTCCATGGAATTTTTGGCCTCCATTTTCTAGGGTTACCCGAGAGAGTGTGCCAACCATTAATCCACCAAGCTTCTTGACTTGTCTTGAGGTGGGTTTCTTAAGCTATTCTTCCATTTACCTCCTTCTAGAGGTGAACATCTAGAGAGGAAGATTAAAAGACTATCTACAAACCAAGTTGGAGAGGTTTCTTGAAGTAATTCATTGAAGTCAAGGGTTGCCATCATAGCATCTCTTTGGACCAACTTGTAAGTGTCTATTTGTGGTTTCGTTTCCCAAACGAATTGGACTCTCATTTTTGGAGGGTCTTGTTTACACAAGTAAAGGAGAGTGTGGTCAAAGTTTTGTGTCATTTGGCTCATGGAAGAGTAAGTTATGATTCTTTCAATATTGGATTGCAAACTGTTTTATTGGTACCTTTTCGATAGAGTGAATTTTACGAATGCATAACTTTGTCTTCTTTTAGAATTATTGTGTTATTTTTTTAGAACACATTTTATTTACGATATATTGATTGTGGTTCAAATTTGATACTGATTGGATTGCTAGAGAGTGAGTGGTGCTTCTTTCAATTTCGGACTGCAAACTATTTTATTGGTACCCTTTTAGGGGAGTGAATTTTACAAACGCATAACTTTATCTTCTTTTGGGATTATTGCATGAATTTTGGAGAGCACATTCTATTATGGATATATTGATTGTGGTTGAAATTTGGTATTGATTATATTACTAGAGAGTAAGATATGCAAATAGAAATTTGGTGTTCTGTTTTCAAAATCTGGTAACCGCCATCACCAAGTGATTGTTCAAGCTTTGCACCCCTTGGTGCATCATTTAAAGTAGTTTTTTTTTTTTTTTGTGATTAATGTTTTGAGTTATACTTTTAGTAACTAACTCTTTATTTATTTAAAGGAAAAGTTAGTGTTAAGGAAGAGTTTATGACAATAACACTCTACTAAGAATTTTGGGTAAGTGATATTTTATTTGGCCTTTGGCTGCATCACAAAGTGCTAGGGTAAGGTAGAAATATGATGTCATTCTGAAATGCTTACGGATTGTTGCTTGAGGATATGATGTTCGCTAATTGTTTACTATTGATTTATTTACTATTTACTGTTCACATTGTAATATTATTTGAGGATATGATTACTATTAGTTGTTGATTAGTGACATGTTTTGATGATGATACAATGTGTTGCCTATGGGTTGTTGATTAAGGATATGATTATTGTTTGTTTAATGTTCATATTGAGATGTTGATCGATGATATGTTTATTGTATGTTTATGCACGTTAGACTGTTATCATATACAATATATGTTCCATGCATCATATTTTTCAAGAAATGAACGAAAATAGTTTACATGCATATGTTTTCATGTAAGAAAGATAGAAACAGAATTTAAGACACATAAAAAATAAGGTTGTCCCAAAGGTTGGTCCTATGGTGGATAAGCCTGTTAGTCAAGTTATGTCAGGACTTGGCTGAAGTTCACCAAGTGGTTGTACAATGATAGCACAACACTAACAGAGGTCCTGGTAAAAGAGATTGTCTCGCCGAAGTTCACGAGACTCAGTGGTGTGTTTCCCTATTATCATGTCTACTCTTCCCGTAAGAATCTTGACAAAGGTTACGAGGTCATTAAAAAACAGAAAAGAAAAGAAAGTAGAAAGAATGATCATTAAAAGAAAAAAAAAAGAACGAAAAAACATGTTTTTATGAAACTATATTACATACTCATATTATGTTGTGCATCTCTTACTGAGCATTAGACACATAGTTTGAACTTTGTGATGTAGGTAATGATAGAATTATTGAGGAACAAGCTGATAGAAACAATTAATAGCTTAGTTGAAGAAGAGTTCTCTTGGGCGAAGATAAAGCATTGTCGAAGCGAAGTTGATTCTTGGGTGTGGATTTAAGGAAAAGAGGATTTTAATAACAAATCGTAAAAATTTTCATTCAAAGTTATGTTTATTATTGTTAGGATTTAAGTAAAAACATTTTATAAATACTTATGTTTATTTAAATGATGAGTTTTAATATGCTTGACTTTAAATGAATTTTCGTTAAGACTTCCGCTGCATGGTTTTAAAAAGGCACGAAATGATATTTAATAAACATTGAGTTTTACTAACCTTGGATTTAAAAGAGAACTATTTTAAAGACCTCCGCTGTATATAGTTTAAAGGCAAGAATTTTATGTATGACGTATTTAAAAAAATAGCAAGAAAAATGTTTTAATGTTTTAGGGCATTACAACCAAGTATCACCGTTATTATACATATCTATGGCATTCTGTGCCCAGATTCCGTGAGTGACTCTATTTTCACTGAGTTTTTCTATATATATAGTATGGTCTATTTTTTGTATGTGCTACACTATAGTTGAATATTTTATCCATTGTTCTACTACTTGTTTTATAAACTAGTTTTATCATGAATGTTTTATATATGACATGCTCCCCATTTTATTATATTTTTAACATTGCACGTAAAACTCTATCCCTATTAAGTTTAGTCGACTCACCCCAAACGACATACCTTTTAGGTTTTAGTCAAGAAGAACATTAGTTGCTGATGCAGAAGTGAGCTCGACAAGATCTTTATTTATTTAGTACTTTCCCGCTCGAGAGATTATTTTTTTAGGTTGAATTTTGTATTTCACACTGTTGTTTTGGGCAAGGTTTTATTTTATTAATGTTTTCTACTGTTACATTAAAAATTAAAGTTATGGGTCAGGTGGCTAGGTTCATTCTCGGGCCAGTGGCTCCCCGTTCTGTCTCAAATCTTCTTTGGGACATGAGAAAACTCATATAAATTTATACCTACTGTGAAATTAAAAAAAAAAAAATATAAAGACAGAACAATTAATTCTTGGATAAAATATGATGTTAGTACACATAGTGCAATGGTCGTTTCGATTTGGTCATAGTGGTCCTCGTAGTTCTAATTTTACTTTTCAATAATCTTTCGGCTAATTTTTGTCCTTAAATTTATAAGAAAATAACAAAGGTCACTATTATTTTCCACTAACAAATTGAAATTATTTGCTTTTTGCATAAAATTTTTAAAACTAAATCAAACCCAGCCCGACCCTCAGCTTTTCCTCGTCCGTTCCCCATTACTTTCCCACCTTTTCCTGAGTTTGCATTTTTCACCTTCTTCATCTTTTACACCCTTTCAAGTTTATAAGATACACATCTAAAAATATTATTTTTAGAAAAATTTATATAATGCTGTACATAAAATTAAATATGTACCTCAAAGTAGGCTTACCACTGGCCCAAACCCAATTATCCGAAAAACCCAAATTTAAAAGTCCATTTAACCTATTAATTTTTTATACCAATCCAAAAATGTAATTGTCAAAATTTAAGTTAAATTTTTATACATTAAAATCAATAATTTTCTCTTAAAATTATTTCAAAATTAATTAGGTAAAAAAAAAACCCCTCAAATTCAGCCTAATACAAACCCAAAAGTATGACCCAAATACAGTTGGACCGCAACCCAAATTGGGTGTGGAACGTGGCCCAACACTTGACTAAACTGCAATCCAAAATAAAAATGGCCCCCAGTCCATTCAGCCACTGAATAATTTGCCGAGGATAGCATCATCCACATCGACGCTGTCTGCGATGTTCCTCCAAGCTGGATTTCGTCTTGCATTTTGACGAAAGCATAACTCAAATACCACGATTAAACATAGAGTATAATTTACAAGAAAAAAATCCTATTTTTTTTATCAAAATTTCCAACCACAATAGAGAGTAAAAACAAGAGTTTTAAATTGGATTTTTCATACCTCCTAATTCTGATTTTCGAGCACCGATAGAAACTCCAATTGAACCGTGAGAGACTTACGTTTCCTCCTCCAAACCATACCAAGACCAACTTGATTTTTCCCTTCAACACCAAGAGTAAAATTGTATAAAAATTTTTAATCTTTTTGCCAGAATTAAGAATTACGGAGACGGAAGGAAATCAACTTACTGAGATTGATAATCTGGCTCAAAATCCCCCTCTAACAGACTGCCTAAAGCATCCTGATGATTCATCCTCCCAGCATATCCACAAAATATCAAATAGAATACTATGTACGATAAAGCAAACGTGAGAAAACATACGTAAGTATAAATAAAATAGATGTATTGTAGAAACAGTCCCCATTGAGTTTGCTTGTGTGGTATCTCACAAAATATTAGTTAGAAAATTATGATGCAATGCAATGCATAAACTATAAAAATCTCTACCTCAAAAACGACCACGACAACCTTACCAACTAGCCAACTCCACGTGCTATCTAAAGTGAGTCGAAACCAGTGACATCTCTGAAACCTATGATAGGATTGATGTCATAATCTCAATTATCGCACAAGGAATAAGAAACGGGTTCTGAATCGAGGCCAAGAACCCCAAACAAACACTAGAGACAAAACAGAAGTCTTCAAACTGAAAATCAAACAGACCGAAAACACTAACACAAGACTTCCCGACTCAATCGAGTGACGACAAGTCCTTCCACCTTGAGCTGAGAATCCATATAGACCGAAATCAAAAATGGCTGACAAAGTCGAGTGAAATCCCACAGTCGAGGAGACATAGCTAGAGTCAAACGACCCTGATTATGGTCGACTGGGACCACTTTGTGTCGACAAAACACAATGATGGTCAACTAGAACCATAAAACGTTGACAAGGCACATCAGCGGCTAACAGAGGGCACATAATGGTCGATGAGGCAAAGCAAAGGTCAACTGAGATCTCGCACCATCGACTAGACCCAACGACAATCAACCAAATGCAAACTCATTGAAAATCAACTTGAAATCAAAAAAACTCGATCGAGCCTAAAACCTTGCCAAAGTTCAAGAATTTTCTTCAACAATGACGAGGAAATAGTGGAAGGGTTCTATACTGGGTCTAGGAACCCAATTGAAGTGTAAACAACTCAAAAACTAGAAAGATTACATTGTTCGGTTAACTAGAGGATTATTGTGGTCGACCAGGCACAGCTTCTGTGTAATTTGTATGTTTTGCGGTCAATCAGAAACAAGGATGTGGTCGACCAACGCTGCCACGGTTGATAGTACCCATGGCCACAGTCGACTATAAATCTACTTGACGCACCCGTAAAATACTTAGTCTCAACTATGGTCGATCGAACACGACTAGAGGTTGATCTGGACGACATTCAGTAATAGTTTATTTGGACAAAAAACATGTCGTTGCTCCCGTTTTGGCCTCTAAACGACCAATACTCTTGTATAAATTTCAAATGTATCAACATAAAGCATAAATTTCCTCTGGATTTTAGTTTTCCAAGATCGAACCCGAAGCCAACAAAAAACACAAACTTTAAACCTAAAATCGGAAGGAAGAAAAAAAATACCCGCAAAACGTCTTCACAAAAGACAGAGAACAAGATGACACGAACATGAATCAGGTGGAGAAACAACAAGGATCACTTGCCAATTTTCCCCCCTTTCCCCTCTTTCTTCTCCTTCTCAGCCGAGAACCCTTCTCTAGCATAGAGAAGGTTTCTCTTTTATAAAAAAATAATTTAAAATTTAATTCTTTTATTTAATAATTATAATAGAAATTAAAATATTATAAATATTAAATAAAATTTTTAAATCTTGATCCGACAAAACCGACATACCTCAGAACTTAATCTAAGGATGCAGAAACTTTTCGAGTAGAATTCTGCATCTTCGCGCAACATGAGAACACGGAATACACGGTTGACCATTGACTTGACCCCTTTCACTTGTGGTTAAAGACCTATAACACGTGGCAAAGACGTGGTCAACACAAACAATTTGACTAGGTCAAAACAAAAAATTACTCAAAATAATATAAAATCCAAAAATTAGGGATTTTACGGTGAATGGCAAATAGTTATGAACTTAAAATAGCTGTGTTTTTTTCTTTTAAGGGTAAGATTTTATTTATCTTAGTTAATTTATTAAATTTCAAACCCCTAAAGTGGGGTAATAAATATGACTTTCAAGGAGAAGTTTTCCCTTTAAGAAAATCAATCATGGGTACTTAATACCCTCTCAACTTTCAGATGTGGTTTTGAAACTACAAAGGGAGGTTTTGTATTTTAGGAAAAGGAGATTTTGGGGAGGATTTTCTTTGGGGAAGATTTTCTTTGGGGAAGTTAGAAACTGAATTCTTACTGTTCTCTTCTTTATAGTGCTTAGGTGGGTAAAACTTTCCTTTTCTCTTCTTAGTTTGATTTCTTGAGAATTGGATTTAACGTAGGAATACACTCTTTTTTGTGTTTAAAGATCTTTTACGCTGGTTGTAGATCGATTTTATTTGATACTTGTTAACGGGAATTGGGTGACACTCAAGGTATGTATCTATTGATAATCGAATTTATGATTTTAGTCCAAGTATGGAATTTTTGTCAATGAAAAAGATTGAATCTTTGGGCTAGTTTGTTAATTTATGGACATAAATTGTGTTATGCTTTGACACAATGTTTTGAGAATTATTTCGAGTAAAGCTTTGTTGGAAAATATGGAAAATCTAAAAAAATAGTCGACATCGGAGAAGACGAGATTGAGTTGTGGCCTAACCTATTTGGGCTGTGGCACGACCCCTATTTTGGACTCTAAACCCAAATGTTTTTGGGTCATTGCAAAGCCTGTTTAGGAACCGGTATGGGGTTTAAACATAATCGTTCTTGAGTCGTTCTCTTTAACATAAAGTTTGGAACTTAAAGTAAAAATTTTGATACTTATTGAGTAGTAACATATTGGTTAGACACTGAGAATTAGATTTGGACTTCTCGAAATGACTTGGGCTTTCGTTTTTAGATAGGCCCTTTGTGAGGAAGGGGTTTAATTTTTTGTCCACCATCATACCGTTTTATAAAATCATATTTTTGAGACGTGTTCTTATATAAAATGACATGTCTATTTTTATGGCCTCCTGTTTTTATACTATTATATAGTTTAACTGGACATGTTTTATTTAAGCATGTATATTTCGTTTATTGATCATCTTGGTTGAGTGAACCAAGTTTGATCGACTAGTAAAAGCGTCATATTTTCTTTATGCACATTCGACTATTGGAGGATGTGTTTTTTGTGTTAACTAGAGTAATAGGATAGCTGATTATGCAATGTTCGTGGACGCAAAACCCTAAAACTGATCAGGACTTATTTTTGTGACTTTAGCGATTGCCAATGTAATTCTATGTATTTTTCACAATTAATTATAATGTAACAATTTAGAATTTAATAGATTAATTATTGTCACGAATTATGAATTTTAATGAAGGAATTAAAATAGTAAAATTATTAGAATTATTGGAATTAGGAAAGTTAAAATAAATGATTTTATTCTAGAAATAATAAAATAAAATATAAGTTATTGAAGAATTAGGAAAGCCAAATGTAGTAAAATTAGTAAAGAATAATTTATAATAATTCATGGTTAAAGAAAAGATTTAAGTGTTGGTTTAATATTTGATATTTTAGAATTAAAGAAAATATAGTGTAGGAAGACCGGATGCAATAGGAACCATTGGATGAGGTTTAGGAATGGCTATGAACAATTTGGTTGGAGAAAGATGCTCCATAGAAGTATTTGATATAGGAGGCCAAAGGACCGTTGGATTGGTTTAGCGAAAGATACGATGATCATTGGATTTCAGAAAGATGCTTTCGCATGATTGATGTCGTTGGGTTTTGGGAGAAAGGTGGACCGAATGATTATAATGGAAGGAACATAGACTATTAGATTTGTGAAAGATTCTTTTGCGGATGAGTTGAAAGCCGCTTGGACGTGGAAGAGTGTTAGATCATTGGATTTAGTTTAGCGGAAGAAATACGAAGCGTTGGATTAGGAAAAAATTCTTCCGCAAAAGGAAAAGACGTCGTTCGAGAGAGTTAAGTAAGTTAGGAATGTTGTTGTTTTAGGTTATAGTGTGTTTCCGCAACCTCATTTGTGTCCACGACAGTGTTTTAAGTGATGGATCACCATCCTTTGAATTAGTAAGTCTCAATTGCGATGTTAGAGCGGAAGCGTTTGCTTCTACAGAGTGGTTAGTGTCATTGGATGAAGTGAAATGTCATCATTGGATTTATTTAATTCGCGGTAATGTTGGAGTTTTTGTGGGAGCGTTGGCTGCTGCGGAAGTGTTTGCGTCTACGATTGCTTTGGCGACCGCAAATATAAGTCCTAGGGTTGACGTGACTGTTGCCCACTGGTCAAACAGGATGTTGCGGACATCCACAACTGCTATTCGCGCATCCGTTGTAGCTTGGGAAGGTTTAATTTAAGGTAGTTTTTATAGATTCTTGTGAGCTACGTTTTGATCTTTAGACAGTTTAGGAAAAAAATAGAATTTAGATTTGATTTCATGGGATTTTATCCAGTGAGGTTCTCTGTTATATTTCTATAAATATTAGAGTTTAGGTTTAAATCCTAGTCACACAAGAATCCCATGGACAATAGAAGCTTTCTCTCAAGCTTTTAGCCGAAATTTTCTTTCAGGTTCCTCAATGTAGGTTCTCCATTGGTTAGTTCCCAAAGTAGTTTCTGACCGTGATTAATGTTTGGAGTTATTCTTTTAATAACTAACTCTTTGTTTATTTAAAGGAAAAGCTAGCGTTAATGAAGAGTTTAGGACAGTTAGATTCTATTATGAATTTCAGGTAAGTGATGTTTTATTTGGCTTTTGGCTTCTACACAAAGTGCTAGGGTGAGGTAGAAATATGATGTTATTTTGAGATGTCTACGGGTTTTTGCTCGAGGATATAATGTTCGTTGATTGTTTACTATTTATTGTTCACGTTGTGATATTATTTGAGGATATTATTTCTATTAGTTGTTGATTAATGACATGTTTTGATGATGATACGATGTGATGCCTACGAGCTGTTGATCGATGATATAATTATTGCTAGCTAACTATTCGTATTGAGACATTGATCGATTATATGTTTATTGTATCTACATGCACGTTAGACTGTTATCATATATCATGTATGTTCCATACATTATATTTTTTAAAAAAAGAATGAAAATGGTTTACATACATATGTTTTCATGTAAGAAAGATAGAAGACTAAGTAAAGATATGTAAGAAAGAATACGTAATGTTGAGGAAAGATTGTCCCAAAGATTGGTCCTATGGGGGGGGATTGGTAAGCCCATTACTCCAATTATGCTAGGACTTGGTCGAAGTTCACCAAGTGGTTGTGCATTGAGTGCACAACACTAACAGAGTTTCTGGTAAGGGAGATTGTCTCGCCCATAGTCATATCTACTCTTCTCATCAAAATATTGACAAAAGTTGTGAAGTAGTAAAAAAAAAAAGAAGAAATAATGAAAAGACATGTTTTTACAAAACTACATTGTATACTCATATTATATTGTGTATCTTTTACTAAGCATTAGGCTCATAGTTTGAACTTTGTGTTGTAGGTAATGATGAAATTATTGAGGAACAAGATGATAGAAACAATTGATAGAAGATAAAGCGTTGTCGAAGCGAAGTTGATAGGTGGGTGAAGATTTAACAAGTCATAAAGTTTTTCATTCAAAGTTATGCTTATTATTGTTAGGATTTAAGTAAAAAAAATATTTTATAAATGCTTATGTTTATTTAAATTATGGTTTTTACAACGTTTGACTTTAAATGATTTCTCATTGAGACTTCCGCTGCATGATTTTAAAAATGTATGAAAGGATATTTAATAAACATGGAGTTTTACTAAGCTTGAATTTTAAAAGAGAACTATTTTAAAGACTTCCGTTCGAGAGTTTATTTTTTGAGGTTGGATTTTGTATTTCGCACTATTGTTTTGGGCATGGTTTTATTTTATTAATGTTTTCCGCTATTGCATTGAACATTTAAAATTATGGTTCGGGAAGCTGGGTTCATTCTCGGATTGGATGGCTCCCTATTCTGTCTCAAATCTCCTTCATGACATGACAAAACTCATATAAATTGATTCCTACTGTGAAATTCAAAAAACAATATAAAGACAAAAAGATTAATTCTAGGATAAAATATGATATTGGTACACATAGTGTAATGGTCATTTTGATTTTGTCATAGTGGTCCTCGTAGTTCTAATTTTATTTTCAAATAATCTTTTTGCTAATTTGTGTCATTAAATTTATAAGAAAATAACAAAGGTCACTATTATTTATCCACTGACAAATTGAAACTATTTTCTTTTTGTATAAAATTTTTAAGGGAAATTAACACTGTAGACCTTATAGTTTGGGATCAACGATAAGTCAAACCCTGAAAAAAGTTTTGCTAACAACTAAAACCCTGTACTATGGAAAATTCTCCCAGGCATCCTCGCAGTCACATTTCCCATCCAAATCCATCGATGTTAACGCCTCCATTTTGTTAACGCCAATGACCGTCGAATGAAGACAAAGGACGTCAATTATCGCCGGACGAGGGACCTCCCTCCTGCTCGTTGGAAGACAGATGTAATACCTGGGATTAAGCTGGGACTAGGAATGGTATTAATAGTAAATTATTGGAAATTTGAAGTAATATTTATGGATTTTATTGTCTCAGAAATAAATTGGTAATGAAAGTTAGAATGAAATTTAATGATATTAGTGTAATTAAATATATGTTGAAGGAATTATCAATAATCGGAGAAATAAGGATTTGTTGTGTGGCGATCAATTATGTAGGCTAATGATGGACGCCCCTTAGAGTTGATGGACGTTCCAAGTAGATGGAGATCTGGAGTTGAAATTTGTGGAACTGTGTCGTTTGGGTTATGACAAACGTCCCTCAAGGGAAAATGGACATCCGTTATAAAAGATGGAAAGCAGGTGGTGTTCGTTAAGAGTAAGTAGAAAGCGACATCTTTTTTATGCGAGGGACGTCCTTTATGGGCAAAGGACATCCAAAATAGAAGTAACGGGAACGACGTTAAGATTTAAGTGAGACAGCATTGTTTGGAACAAAGGGAGCAAACGAAGTAAGACCACGGACGTCCTTCATAGAGATTTTCACATTTATATTGTGATCGACTAATCATGGTTGTTATGCAATCTTTTAAAAAGGAATCTGCTCCCTTCCATCAAGTGTTTCAGATTTCCTTTAGCGAGCATTTCGGCTTTACTATTTCACAATCCTCCTTAAACAATGTGGCAATTGAATGTGGTGCCACCTAGGAGTTGTTGGCGAACATCAAGTCAATTTACGTGATTCATGGAAATTTTTTGCTTATTAAATCGAAGGCATAAGCAAAGGGAGGACATTGTAAGTTTTCCTACTAAGAAAAAAGAGAGTGAGAGAGAGAGAGAGGTTAGAGAAAGTGAGGAAGGAAAAAGGTCGTTGGTTTGGGTTGTTTGGAGATCGCTGCTTTTGGCATAGAGTGAAGCGTGTGGCTATAAGGAATCGTCAAGTGAGAAGGGGTAATTGCGTGTCATGGCCAATGGAGGCCTACACCACAAGTATAGGATGTGTTCTACTTGTTGCTTCGAATATTAAACTATTGATTCTGCTTTGGTGATGAATATTCAGTCTTCTGATTGGTTCTGATTAATGCATTGAATAATGGTTTAGTTCCTGTTAGTTTATTGTGATGTTTGCCATGTTATTCCCTATTTATTTTGGATGCACTGAGAAGTTGTGACTGTTCTATAGAAAGAAGTTTAAAGATGATACGGTATATGGTTGAAAAGAATTATATATTGCGATGCATCTGTATGTTTCTCCCTTGTTTAGTCCATGCTATCACTTAAGTTTGATTCTGTGAATTTAAATGTGTTTCCTTTACCTATTATTATTACAGTGTTCGTATATTGTTGAGTTTTGATCATCATTTGCATTGATATGCATCATGTTTAGAAACAGTTAGGAATCACATGCATTTGCACTGCCTAAATGATTGTAAAGAAAATTGGAATTTGGGAGTCTAGTGATGGTGATGCTTGGGAGTGTAGTACGATGTATTCCTTCCCACGTAGGGATTGGGTGACCTATTCTGCTCAGGCTAACCACAATGATGTATCTATTCTCTCCAATGTTCGAGCTTAATTGAATGTAATGAAAATTAGAATTGGAGAGTCTAGTGACAGTGATGCCTGGAAGCGTAATACGATGTATCCCATCCCACGTAAGGATTGAGTGGCCTATTCTGCTCAGGCTAGACCACAAGGATGTATCTATTCTCTCCAATGTCCTATTTCTTAATGATATGAGACTGTGAGTAAAGAACAGATTGGGTGGATTCTTTTATGACATAATCAGACATATGCATGCATCATATTGCATCTTTCATACTGCATCTTATCTCTTACTTAGCGTTAGGCTAATAGTTTACTTGAGGTGTAGGTGAATAACAGAGTACAAGAGAAATGAGTATTCAGGATTAGTACTTGAGTAACTCAGTGGATTTGACCTGAGGGTTATGGCTCACAAAAAATAAATTGGGATTTTAAAACAGTTTATGTTTTTACTTGATGTTTTCTTTTTTAGAAATAAGATGAATGTTGTGTTAAAAGCATGAATTTCTGTTTAAATTAAAAGTATGTTTTAAATTGTTATCCGTTTTTGCTTTATTTACTCTGAATTGTTTTTCCTTCGTGCGTTTTGAATAAATTAAAAGAAAAACTTTTGTTTGACTAAGAAAAAGATAAGATTTGAGAATGCGGGTCGTTACAATGAACAATCATTTGAACAATTATCGGGTGATGGTGGACGATTCTCAATGGCCGTTGGATCGAGAAAAGACATCTCCTGCTCAGAATTGATGGCTAGGATTGAATCTGTCAATTTCTAAAGGCGATGGCGGACGATCGTCCATGCCCATTGGATCGAGGGAGAGACGTCCCTAAGATTGACGGCCAGGATAGAATCTACTATGTTCCAAAGGCGATGGAAGATGATCATCCATGGATGTTGGATTGAGTGAGGGACATCCCTGGTAGGGATTGACGGCTAGGATGGAATCTACCATTTTCCAAATGTGATGGCAGATGACATTCCATGGCCATTGGATCGAGCGAGGGATGTCCATGGATCGGAATGGATGGTCAGGATGGACACCAAGTTCTTTAATATTAAAGGTCCACGTGCAAAGTACATGTGTTTTTAAAAGGTGTGAATTCCCTCATTTAAGAAGGACATCCCTCCTCCACAATGGATGTCCCTCAACCTATTTTAAGAGTCTCTCATCCATAACAAACGTCCCTCACCCCAAGACAACATCGTTCTGCAAATTACGGATGTCGCTAGCCTCACAATGGACGTCTCTCGTCATAAGACAACATCATTTAAGCCATAACAAACGTTCGTCATAATACGAGGGACATCTGTTGTAGACCGAAGGTCCTTCTCTGAATGCTAAATGACAGTGTTTCTCATCTCATTTGACTATATAATCGCAAAAGACGTCCCTGCAAGCGCAAGCAACCCTAAATCCCTGAACACAATTGAACATTGAATTTTTTGACTATTGCACATCACATGGTGCCGAGGAATGTTGCACCATCTATTATTAAAGAATCCTTAACTGCAGAATGGAAGTGGATCTTATTTTGGCAATCGAGGCTGATGAGCAATGTTGGGTCTATCATAAACCTGGTATAGAGGTGCATTCAATTTCAGAATCTCTGGACTTGAAGCTTCATTCAATACGGGACTCAGTGATGATGATTGGAAAGAGAGTATGCATCCTCAACTAGAATGTTCATCTTCGGAGCTCTGTTTGGGGACGACGTATAGTTCGTTGAATGAAATTAGAGAATAAGTGGTTGATTATGCTTTGAAGAATGGACACGGGATAAAGTTCGTCAGAGGCGAACATCATCGGTTGACTGTCATGTGCAAAGATGGGTGTAGTTGACAGCTTCACGCTTCAAAAAATGAAAGATGAAGTTGCCTTTCAAATTAAGAGTTATAATGAGGTGCATACATGTGCACGACAAATGGAAAGCCGATACGCTTCTTACAAATGGGTGGCAAACCAATATTTGAATAGTTTCAAAAGTCAGCCCATGTGGGACGTTCCTTCCATTATTAAGACTATCAGGAAGGATTTCAATGTTAACATTAGCCCGAGTCTTGCCAGAAGGGCCAGGAATTTAGCCCTGAAGCTAAACAAAGGGGATGGTGATGAACAATACAAGCTACTGTGGTCGTACGGAGAAGAGATTCGAAGATCCAATCCCGGTAGCACATTGGTGGTGGTGGTAGATATGCCTGAGCTTACGCCCCGTCCAAGTCCAATATTTAAAAGGATGTACAAGTATTTAGATGCGTGCATGAGAGGTCTGAGGGAGTTTGGTAAACCCGTCATTTGCTTGGATGGCTGTCACCTGAAGAGATTGTGCCGAAGCCAATTGTTCACAGTCGTTAGCATTGACGCCAATGATGGAATTTATCCAGTTGCTGTGGCACTTGTTGAATCAGAATACAAAGGCTTTTAGACCTGGTTTTTGTGTTGCTTGCTTTTGGACTTAGACAGTGATATAGGCAGGGGATGGACATTTACTTTCGATAGACAGAAGGAGTTTGTGCCTGCTATCGAATAATATGCACCAGCAGCTAAGTATCGCTTCTGCCTCAGACACTTGTATGCCAATTCAATTTCTTGGCAATTTGTACAAAGATATCATGTGGAAGGCATCTGTAACTGTTACCAGTGGGAGCTAAATGGAATCCCATCCGTACATGTCATCATGTGCATTAATTTTATGAGGACTTCAGCTGAGGATTATGTGCATGTATGGTATCATGGGGACACATTTATGAGCATGTACTCCCACTTTTCCAGACCTATCAGTGGCCACTACATGTGGCTTGAAACGAACAAGGCTCTAATTTTGCCACTACCAGTTAAGAGAATCCTAGGTCAGCCTAAAAAACGAAGAGTGTGGGAGGCGGACGAGCCCCGTAGCCGCACGGTAGTTAGCAGGAGACATGTCCCCATTACATGCAGCCATTGTCAGGGTGTGGGCCATAATGTTCTCTCTTGTCAAGGTGGAGGCTGAGCTGCTGGCGTGGCAAGTGATAGTGGCAGAGTAGGACGCTCACAAGACACCTTCATGGGCTTTTAATTGTTGCCGATACACAAGTGCATAGATTGTTATGCTTTCATACATTGTTCTAACTATGTGCACTTTGTATGACATAGTATTGCTTTTGTGTTTTGCAGGAGTCCGTCACCCCACACCCTTATCCTTAACCATGGGGCTTCTATGAGTGCTATTATATTTGTTTATATATTTGTTAGTATCCTAATTGTATGTAATACCCCAAATTTTATCGCCATGAGTACAAGATTAAGATTTTATCATTTCAATGCTTAGTGAGTTGAATGAGTTAGAATTGTGATATGTGGTGTAAATTCAGATTATTATTGTGATATGTCGATCAGCTTCTTTACAGATTCAAACCAAGACAAAGACAAATACTAGAAGACAAATGTCTTTGGTGAACAACCTTAATAACGGACATCCCTCATACCATAACAGATGTCCCTCAACACAAAAGATAAAGACAAATACTAGAAGACAAATGTCTATGAATGCTGAGGCATGCCTGTGAATGCTGAGGAGTCCCACAGTACTAAAAGATGAATGTCTGTTTTAGCCGAGGGAGGTTTGTTAATGTTGGTGGACGTGCCTTCAATACAAGAAGTCGAATGTCTGTGAATGCCAAGGGAGGTCTGTGAATGCTGAGGGAGAGTAAGAGTCGGTCTCCTCAACTATATAAGTGGTTAGAGTAGGCCTTCTCAACTGGAATGTGCGTTGAGAGCACGATACTACATTAAAAGAGAGTTAGCTGAGATCGGCTTAAGGCACTGAGGCTTTATTGTTGAAGCATCTACTGGAGCCGATTGTTACCTCTAAAGACTTGTAGACATAATTCATTGAATTATGTCGTCGAGTCTGCAGGGGTTATAATTGGTTCAAACAGATGCTTTCCCAGATGCTTCATAACTCAAGTTCTCTCAAACATATTTCATAATCCATGGAGGTTCATTCCATTCTTCTTGAAGGAGTTCTTTCTTCTTTCATCAAAGAAAGCATGTTCCAAATTTCAGATTCAAAGCTTATAAAACAAGGGAGTTATAGGCTTCCAAAGTTGGACCGAGACAACGGACGATGGAAATCGAAGAATGGATGCCCTCTTATTTCGGACGTTTGAATCTGTCTATTTTCCTTCAGCAATTGATGAGACCCTTGTTATAACGAATGTCCCTATCCTTATAACGGACGTCCCTCGTCGTCAAATAGATGGCCCTCGGCCTATGGGGGACGTCCCTCACCCTAAAAAATAACATTCAAAATGAAATAAATAAAACTAAAAAACAGAGATACAACTACAAACAACCAACAACCAACAAACAAAACCAACCAATAGAGATATAACAACAACAATTAATTGAGCCACTTTTTTAAATTTTTTGTATTTTTTGCTGTCGTTTCATTTTTTTGCGGTTATTGCATTTTTTTTCGGTGTTTGCCTTTTTTGCAGTTTTTCAGGGTTCCTGCGGATATCGATGACCTTGAACTGCAAGTCGGGGCTCATCTCGACATGAGTGGTGGTCTTGAAAAGGTCCTTCGATTTGTGCGGGTCGTGAAGGTGGAAGCCTTGATGCGGACACTGAGCAATCACCGACTCCCTTAAAGGACGAGAGACTTGAAATATGCCATGTGGGCTGCAATTGGTAGGTGAAATTAGTTTGTCACATCTTTCAAAGCGTAGGGTGAGAAAATATACCAGTTTTTATTTTTCGGTGCCATGAAAATTGCAATTGCCTTCGACAACATCACTTGGTGTAACATCCAGTAACTTTTTACCGTATAAAAATATTCTTTTATTTAAAACTCTCGTGAGGGACAACTAGAATAACAAACAGCAAAAGTCTTAATCATATAAAGTATTACAAACCAGTAGTTTAAAAGCCATTTAAACAAACATTGCTAAAACGTTAACTTAATACAGTTTAAGTGTAACACACACCCCAATAATATTTTCCCTATATATGCTATGTATTTAATTGTGTAATAATTAATTTATTACATTGCGTGACTGTACATTTAAATTATAATATGTATATATGGGATAAATATCGTGGAAAAATTGACGTATGAAAAATTTGGACATAAATATCCAAAATTGAGATTTCGGACGTAGGGAGAAAATATACCATTGATGATTTCAGACTCACGCGGACACAAGGTTGCGTCTGAAATCACACGGGGTGTCATCCCAGTGTTTTGGGACACAACAGGATGGAACGCTCACATCTAAATTTGCCCCCTGCCTCTATCTGGAAAGTTTTGCATGCGGATTCATGTAGACACAACGATTTTGAATCTGTCGACAATTTTGGACGCATGCGGATTCATGCGGATTTAGGCGGATGCAATGCTTTTGAATCTGTCCAATTTCTGGAAAGTTTTGGACGCATGCGGACACAGGATTTAGACGTAGCCCTGTGTCCAAAAAGTCCCAGACCTACGAATATTAGGGATTCAATAATAGAAATCCTTGTCATTTTATCAATTAAATCGCGTGCACCCGACATGGAGAAAAGCCCCAAAAGCTGGACCGTGTCTACGCAATACTTTCCTCCACCCTGTCCCTATCCCTCCCTCTCTCCAGGTAATGATTTAAGCCCTTCTCTATGTCCTTCCCAATTCATTTTTCACCCTGCGAGCGAGAGAGAAACTCATCCAGTAAAAATTGTGAGTGACTATGAGCTTGTGTGATTTCTTCAGCATGATATGTGGGTGAAGTGAGACTCTGTAAGCTAGGGGATTTTGCTGTCTGTGTTTGATTTCTTCAACAAGGGTAAGGATTTGGGTAATGTCTTGGCCAGTGGAGGCCCTACCCACAAGTAGTGTGTGTGCGTGATGATAATTCTTTGTTTTTAATTCTCTGTAAATTCTCTACTGTCATTCAATGTTTTACTTGTTAATTAGAGACATTGATAATGATTACTGCCAATAGATAATGCTCACTATTAGTTGATAATATTTGTTGTTGGAATGAGATTAAGCATGAACAAAGTTAAGCATTAATGAGCTAGGATTTCCTTCACTTATGACGATTTTGTTCTGTTCACTTTTGACAATTCTATTTTGTAAATGTGTTGTTTATTGCCTTACGTGCAGTCATGATAACTTGCTAGATATACTGTCTTGTTATTGCTATTATTCAAAATCTCTATGTTAATTAGGAGTTGTTGTTCTATGAATGAGCATGTGTCGTCAATCTGAATTTTTATTCGGTAATCATAAAGTATGTTATTAACTCTAGTGATTTATAAAGCATGTTTTACTTGTTATATACATGTTAATTTAAAATGGTTAAGCATGTTTAATTCCTTTACACATCTTGTGGAGATTATCGATTAGAAGCATGTTAATTCCCTTTTCGTTCGTTGTATAATTTCGTTGTTAGAAGCATGATAATTCTCACATGTTCGCTGTATATTTCGCTTATTCGTTTATATAAGTATGCTAAATTTTTGTTTTCTTGTACTGCTGTATTCTGAAAATTTGAGCATGATATTCATATTCATTGTTTCAATTCAATGTTATAATTGTTCGTTTTATTTACTGTTATTCAATGATGTGCACTGTTCAATTATCATTAATTGCCTTTGTATGTGCTATTCAATTATTGTCATTATTATATTGTATCAACATGCAACATGATAATAGAACCAAATAGGAAGTGCCACTTTGTGGTGGTACTCATATGCATTACGTGAGAAAAATATTAAATGAAATGAACGAAAGTATGAATGATTGGAAGTTAGGGGACAGAAGGCTAGTTCGGATCTAACCTAGTAGCTGGACTTACGCCTCTCCCTCGTACAGAACTGGACCAGCTACACACAGGAGGTTAGAAGCAGACCAAGAATATTCCCTCACACATGGGCTCCCCCATCTTCTGCGCGATGTATGAGTAACGAATGAATGAATGAAAGAAGGAAAATAAAGAAAAGATTGGTTTGGGGCGGTACTCATTCCAAGAAGAACTAAAGAGAGACATGATCGTATTTCATAATCCCAATTCCTTACTGGGCCTTTAGGCTCACGTATTACTTGTGGTGTAAGAAATGATATGATAATGCCAAGAGCAGAGGAGGACGCACTTCTCGTGGAGCTTGTGGGTTATCTGGACGAATCACAACCTAACTAGAATTATGGCAAGAGAAAAAGGGAAGAGTTCACTATTTTGAAAGGGTTTGTTAACGGATATGTTTTGTAAAACATTAACTCTTACTCTTACCTTAAGATTGTATTTTTGAAACATTAATTATGTTTATGTTTTAAACCCTGAACTTTATTTAATGCATTTAGTAAGGTTTTCGCTTTGCTCTGATTTATTTACACTCTTTTGATTTCCATGTTAAACTTAAGTATTTACGATCACATGTTTGAAGTAAATAAAAAAAATAAAAAGAAAATTTTTTACACGAAAGTTTAAAGAGAAAAGAAAAGAAAGTACGGTTTTTTATGCGGGACATCATAGTTGGTATCAGAGCCATACTACTCTCGTTCGATGCACCGCAGATAACCCAGACTCATCGGCAAATGCTCCTCTGACTGTAAGTTTTCTTTATGTTATTGAATTGTTCCTTTAAACTGATTACGCCATAATGCGAAAATGTATAGAATTGTAAATGACTAAAATGTTTTCCCCAAATTTATTACCCCACTTTACAATGTGAAATCGTATAGGATTATAAATGGCTAGGAGGGGAAGAGGAGATATGCCATGTAACGAGGATGGGCTCCAAGTGCTCGTTCAGCGAGAGTATCAAAGTCGAGATGAGGCTCTAAATCGTATAGCTGTAGCTGTGGAGCAGCAGTCTCAGCAGATGGAGTGATAGTCTCAATTCATGGAGCAGCATTTCCGGTACATTGAGAGGTTTATGGGACAAGATCACGGAAATGGTAATGGGAATCAATGGCCAATACCAATTCAACAGGCCCAAAGAGAAGTCGGATGGGAAAAGTTCCAAAAACTCAAGCCTCCCTATTTCAACGTGGATATCTCTAACACTGCGGTGGCTGAGGAGTGGTTACGCTCCTTAGAAGATAAGTTCACATATACAGAGGTTGGTGAGCCTGAAAGAGTTAAATGTGCCACGTATTTATTGACTCATGAGGCGCAATTCTGGTGGGACACGATCAAGTCATCTAGAGATGTTACAGCCCTCACCTGAATGGATTTCAAGGAGTTGTTTAACGGAAAATATTTCAACCACGCTGTCTGAATGCAAAAGTTAATGGTGTTTGAAGCATTATCCCGTTATGCCCCTCACTTGGTGGCGACGGAAGAACACAAAGTCCAACATTTTGTGCGAATGCTAAAGATTGAAGTGTTAGAAGGAGTCATCGAGGCTAGCCTTGAGGGTGTCACCTATTCAAAAATCGTGACAAGAGCCCTAACCATGGAAGGAGTGAAGTTTATGGCAGCTAGGCAGAGGGAAGCTAGCCAAAGGCTGTGGAAATCGAATTCTAACCTGCAATCGCGAGGTGGTCCATCAATAGGTCAGAGTTTTAAACGACCCTCTGAGAGTGGGCACAATAGAGGCTGGATAAATGACCAATGACACAAGCACCTAATGCCCCTCAGCTTATTGCCTGTCCAAAATGCAAAAGGGTGCATCACGGTGAATGTCTGTCTGGCTCAGAAAAGTGCTTTTTCGTGTGGGAAGCCAGACCATGTTGTCAGAAACTGCCCAAACTAGCTAGGGGGACAAGGAGGAGTGGCCCCATAAGTTTTCACTGTGTATAGACCCGATCACGACGACAATCAGCCAGTAGTTGTAGCAGGTACACCTAATTTTATGTAAGAATTATTTATCTGTGATACTAATTACATTCCCTAGATGAATTAGGAGATTTTACCTTTGAATAAGTAAGTTACCTAATCCTGACAGAGATAATATATGTTAATAAATGTGTCACTTATGTCCTATTTGACTCGAGTGCGACGCACTCTTTCGTCTCAACAAAATTTTGTGAACGGGCAAATTGCTTCTCTAGCAGCATAAATTGTAGGCGTTGCGTGATATTGCCTTCCGATGACCGTATAATTACCGACAGAATCCTCAAGGCTTATACAGTGGAAATAAATGGTTGTTCATTTTAGGCCGACCCAATTATAATGGACCTGAAAGAGTACAACATTATCATCGAAATGGATTGGCTATCTACGCACCATGCGATCATCCATTGTAAGAAGAGAGAAGTCTGCTTTTGCTCTCTAGGTGGCAAGATGCACACTTTCCGGGGGACCAAAGAAAAAGGAAAATCAGCCATCATCTTTACTCTAAAGGCGGACAAATTACTAAGGAATGGATGTGATGGGTTCTTGGTAAATGTCATTGACACCACTGTAAATCCTAAGACTACGATGGAAGATGTTATAATAGTTTGTGACTTCCCAAATATTTTTTTCGACGATCTTCCCGGTTTACCCCCAGACCACGAGATTGAATTTGAAATCAACCTGCAGCCTGGCACTGAACCCCTCTCCAAAAACCCATATCATATGGCGCCAGCCAAATTACGAGAGTTGAAAATTCAATTGGAGGAGCTGATCACTAAAGGGTTTATTTGTCCAAGCTTCTCTTCTTGGGGCAAACCAGTGCTATTTGTCAAAAAGAAAGACGGTATGATGAGGATGTGCATCTATTACAGAGAACTAAATAAAGTAACGATCAAGAATAAGTATCCTTTGCCAAGGATTGACGACCTATTTGACCAATTAAGTGGTTCCTGGGTATTTTCAAAAATCGACCTTCGCTCTGGCTACTATCAGTTGAAGGTCAAATCAGACGATGTGCCTAAGAATGCATTCTACACCAGGTAGGGGCACTATGAATCCCTGGTTATGTCATTTGGGTTGACCAACGCCCCGACAGCCTTCATGGACTTAATGAACCAAATCTTCAGAGACTATCTGGATAAGTTTATTATCGTCTTCATTGATGATATTCTTGTTTATTCTCGATCGAAGGCAAAACATTGCGAACATCTCCGGATGGCTCTATCTGTTCTCACCCAGCTCCAATTATACGCAAAATTTTCTAAGTGTGATTTCTGGCTGAGCAAGGTTGGTTTTCTTGGCCATGTAATCTCCGAAGACGATATCTCCATGGATCCAGCAAAGGTACAAGCAATAGTAAATTGGACCTAGCTAAAGAATGTCAGAGATGTAAGGAGTTTTCTGTGCTTGGCTGGATACTACAGGTGCTTTATCAAAGGATTCTCTAAGATAGCTCTACCACTTACTAGTCGACAAAGAAAAACGCCTGGTTCTGGTGGTCCAACGATTGCGAGAACAATTTTCAAGAATTAAAGCGCAGATTGACAACTGCCCTTGTATTGATGTTGCCTGTAGAGGACGGCGACTTTTGTATTTACTGTGATGCATCAAAGAGAGGGCTCGGTGGAGTTCTTATGCAGCATGAAAAAGTTATCGCTTATGCGTCCCGACAGCTTA
Source organism: Begonia loranthoides (assembly GCA_022433065.1). NCBI lineage: Eukaryota > Viridiplantae > Streptophyta > Magnoliopsida > Cucurbitales > Begoniaceae > Begonia > Begonia loranthoides. The sequence continues at coordinate 28,706,727 of CM039484.1, forward strand.
AGCTCCATGAGCAGAATTATGCCACACACGACCTAGAGCTTGTAGTGGTTGTCTTCACTCTTAAAGTATGGAGGCATTATTTATATGGGCAGTGCTGTGAAATCTACTCCGATCATAAAAATCTCAAATATATTTTCGCACAGAAGGAACTGAACATGCGACAATGGCGATGACTTGAGTTCGTTAAAGACTACGATTGTGAAATCAAGTATCAGCTGAGGAAAGCCAATGTGGTTGCAGATGCAATCAGCCACAAAGTTGCCATGATGAGCGAATTATGTGAAGAAATGCCTTTTGGACTTTAAAGAGACTTACAGGAACTCGATTTGCAGATGATCTAATGCCATTGGAAACGATATTGTCAAAGTTGACTCTGATGCCATCTATTCTGGAGCAGCTTAAAGAAGCTCAGTAGAATGATAGTATATGTGGAGATTTCAAACGGAACCCGACCTTACCAGAATTTTGGGACTACTCTATGTCTGCAGAGGGCATAGTAAAGTATAGAAATTGGTGGTATGTATAGAGCAGCACAGACTTACAAGTGAAGATTTTAAGAGAAGCTCACTCATTTAGCTTCTCCATTCATCCTGGTTGTAACAAGATGTACTGGGATCTCTAGAGGCACTACTTCTGGCCAAATATGAAGCATGATATTGCTATGTATGTGGCTTCATGCGAGTTTTGTTAGTGGGCAAAAGCCGAACACCAACGACCAAGTGGTTTGCTCCAGCCGTTGCCAATTCCAGAGTGGAAATGGGAGCATATCACAATGAATTTCGTTATCAACTTGCCCAAAAACGCCAGAAGCCACGACATAATTTGGGTAATCGGGGATCGATTGACAAAGGTCTCACACTTCTTGCCTGTAGTCATGACCTACAAGATGAAACAATTCGCTGATTTGTATATCAAGGAGATCGCACGGCTAAATGGTGTTCCAATGTTAATAGTGTCAGACCGAGACCCGCGATTTATATCAGTATTTTGGAAAAGTCTTAACAAGGCCATGGGCACAGAGCTAAAGTTTAGCACAACATTTCACCCTCAGATGGATGGCCAAAGCGAAAGAATAATCCAAACACTCGAAGATATGCTTCGTGCTTGTATATTGGAATTTCAGGTCAAATGGGGTAAGATGCTACCTTTGGTTGAATGTGCCTATAATAACAGCTTCCAGGCCACGATAGGCATGACACCTTACGAAGCTCTATATGGAAGGAAGTGTAGATCTGCAGTACACTGGGATGAGGCTGGTGAAGCTGCATTCTATGGCCCCAAAATAGTATAGAAACCCGCAGAGTCTATGCTCATAATCAAGCAGAGGATATTAGCAGTCCAAAGTGGCCAAAAGAGTTATGCGATAATCGTCGGCGAACCCTGGAATTTAATGAAGAGACAACGTGTTCTTGAAGATATCTCCTTTCAAAGGTGTTGTTCGCTTCAGAAGGAGGGGAAAGCTCAATCCAAGATATGTGGGGCCCTATGTAATCACAAAGAGGACAGGACCTGTTGCATATGAGTTATAGTTACCAGACTCTATGGCAGGCGTACACAACGTCTTTCACGTATCAATGCTCAAAAAGTGTCTGGGAAATACAACTGTGTTGAGCTCTGCCAAGGACATCAAAGTTCAACCAAACTTGAGCTATAACGAAAGGCCTATTTAGATCCTACACTCAAGAGTAAAGGCATTGCGACGCAACCTAATTCCGCTAGTCAAAGTATTGTGGCAGAACCACACCAGCGAAGAGGTCACTTGGGAGAAGGAAGATGACATGAGGGCCAAGTACCTTGAGCTATTTAGTTAACTAAATTTTAGGGACCAAAATATTTGTAAGGGGGTAGTATGTAACACCTCGATAATATTTTCCCTATATATGCGAAATAATTAATTGTGTAATGATTAATTTATTACATTGCATGACAGTGCGTGTTAAATTATAACATGTATATATGGGATAAATATCATGGAATAATTGGTGTATGAAAATTTTGGGCATAAATATCCAAAATTGAGATTTCGGACGTAGGGAGAAAATATACCGCTGACGATTTCGAACGCACACGGACACTAGGTTGCGTCTGAAATCACATGGGCCATCATCCCAGTGTTTTGGGACGTAGCAGGACGGAATGCCCGCGTCCAAATTTGCCCCTACCTCTATCTGGACAGTTTCGGACGCATGCGGGTTCATGTGGACATAAAAATTTTGAATATGTCCAATTTCTGGACAGTTTCAGACGCATGCAGACACAGGATTTGGACACAGTCCTAAGTCCGAAAAGTCCCAGACCTGCGAATATTAGGGATTCAATAATAGAAATCCTTGTCATTTTATCAATTAAATTGCACACACCCGACATGGAGAAAAGCCTCAAAACCTAGACCTTGTCGACGCAATGCTTTCCTCCACCCTGTCCCTATCCTCTCTCTCTTTCTCTCTCTCCAGGTAATGATTTAAGCCTTTCTCTATCTCCTTCCCAATTCATTTTTTCCTCTATGAGCGAGAGAGTTTTCTATGTGTGAAAGAGAAACTCGTCTAGTAAAAATTGTGAGTGACTGTGAGCTTGTGTGATTTCTTCAGCGTGATATGTGGGTGAAGTGAGACTTTGTAAGCTGGGGAGTTTTGCTGTCCGTGTTTGATTTCTTCAACAAGGGTAAGGATTTAAGTAATGTCTTGGCTAGTGGAGGCCCTACCCACAAGTAGTGTGTGTGTGTGTGATGATAATTCCTTGTTGTTAATTCTCTGTAAATTCTCTACTGCCATTCAATTCTTAACTTGTTAATTAGAGACGTTGATAATGATTACTGCCAATAGATAATGCTCTCTATTAGTTGATAATGTTTGTTGCAGGAATGAGATTAAGTATGAACGAAGTTAAGCATGAATGAGCTAGGATTTCCTTCGCTTATGAAAATTTTGTTCTGTTCACTTATGATGATCCTGTTTTGTAAATGTGTTGTTTATTGCCTTACGTGTTGTCATGATAACTCGCTAGTCTTGTTATTGCTTTGTTCAAAATCTCTGTGTTAATTAGGAGTTGTTGTTCTATGAATGAGCATGTGTTGTCAATCTGAATTTTTATTCTGTAACCGTAAAGTCAGTTATTAACTCTAGTGATTTACCAATCATGTTTTACATGTTATATACATGTTCATTTAAAATGGTTAAGCATGTTTAATTCCTTTACGCATCTCATGGAAATTAGCATGTTAATTCCCTTTTTTGTTCGCTGTATAATTTTGTTGTTAGAAGCATGATAATTCACACATGTTCGCTGTATATTTAGCTTATTCGCTTATAAAAGCATGCTGAATTTCCATTTTCTTGTACTGCTATATTCTGAAAATTCGAGCATGATATTCATATTCACTGTTTTAATTCAATGTTATAATTGTTCATTTTATTTACTGTTCTTCAATGATGTGCGTTGTTCAATTATCGTTAATTGCCTTTGTATGTGCTATTCAATTATTGTCATTATTATACTGTATCAACATGCATCATGATAATAGAACCAAATAGGAAGTTCCACTTTGAGGTGGTACTCATATGCATTACGTGAGGAAAATGTTAAATGAAATGAACGAAAGTATGAATGATGGGAAGTTAGCGGATGGAGGGCTAGTTCGGATCTAACCTAGTAGCTGGACTTACGCCCCTCCCTTATAGGAAATGAGACCAGCTACACACAGAAGGTGAGAAGCCGAGCAAGACTATTCCTTCACACATGGGCTCCTCCATCTTCCGCTCGATGTATGAGTAACAAATGAATGAACAAAAGAATGAAAGTAAAGAAAAGATTAGTTTGGGGCGGTACCCATTCCAAGAAGAACTAAGGAGAGACATGATCATACTGCATAATCCCAATTCCTTACGGGCCTTGAGGCTCACGTATCACTTGTGGTGTAGGAAACAAGATGATAATGCTAGGAGCAGAGGAGGACGCATTTCTCGTGGAGCCTGTGGGTTATTTGGATAAATCACAATCTGAGTAGAATTATGGAAAGAGAAAAAGGGAAGAGTTCACTATTTTGAAAGGGTTTGTTAACGGACATGTTTTGTAAAACATTAACTCTTACCCTTACCTTAAGATCATATTATTGAAACATTAATTATGGTTACATTTTAAACCTTGAACTTTATCTAATGCATTTAGTAAGGTTTCCGCTTTACTCTGATTTATTTACGCTCTTTTGATTTCCATGTTAAACTTAAGTATTTACGATCAAATGTTTGAAGTAAATAAAAAAAAACTTTTACACAAAAATTTAAAGAGAAAAGAAAAGAAAGTACGGTTTTTTATGAGGGACGTCACATTAAGACCAATAAGCACTTGAAAGTATTTTGAAATTCTTAAAACAATTAAATATGTTTATTCCATTTCTGTGAACCATAACCCTCAAGGTTAATGTCACCAACAATACAAACGCCCAACCTGGCAATACTCCATTTGTTACGTCCTTTATCAGCTTTATCCAATCATTGGCTCCTTACCTACATCAAAGGACCTAACTATGAGTCTAAAGCTCAGTAAGCGGTATAACAGTAAAACATGAATTACACATACAACTTTTGTAACCTCGTATACAGTTTTTTGTTTTGTTTATCTGTTACTATTCCTGTCTTTTAATGTTATTTGTTATGTTTCTACACCAGGCATATCCAACCGGACCACACAAACAACTATTTATATTGTTTTGTCTAATTCCGTTTTCATTTAGTTCCAGTTATTTTTTCAAGTGTTAGAGATGTCAACTTGACAAGGTAGAGAGGTTTATGCACTAGGCGGCCATCTCGTGGCACACACCTAGGCTACCAACTCAAGAATCCACATCCCTAACCACCTATTTATGTTTATTCAATTTAGTATACTTTAGGATTCCAAGTCTTAAGATTGTTGTGCGCATACAATCTTATCTAACGTGTTCCTTAATCGTATCCTCAAAACGTGATTCATTCCTAACTAAGGAACTGAACCTAAAATACAATTCAAACAATCAATCAAACAAATAAACCCTAATTCTTGTGATATAAGCCCTTTCGGAAAAAAAACACATACAATACCACTTACCTAGAGTCCTTAGCTTTAAAGAGTTAGCACTTAAAGTTTCTCTTCTTCAATGCCTATTCACAATCAGAAAGATATTTTCTTATCAATAATAATTCTCCAAAACTATCATCTATCATCAGGTGACATATCCTAATTCCTTAGCATCCATAAAGAGAGTATAGCAACAATGCAGAACTTCCAAAGCCCAAATACCAAAATATAGCCTTTTTATAATGTCCATCCAACAATGTATAACTAAAGCTCATTTGTCCTAATAGTATTCTCAATTCACCAAAAATGAACATAATTATATGCATAAACCCATTCACATGCAATAACCAAATTCCTTACAGATCACAGGGCATAGAACAACAGGTGATATTTTAATTGATTCCAACTCTAAACAATCTATATCCAACCACCATCCAATCCAATAATCCCATACTATAAAACCCTTTACAAATTATGCAACAGAGAATCATGCAAACCAATATCCTTAAGGTAAGCAATACAATATCCAGAATATGTATACCTCCAATATCATCCAACGATTAATCACAGCAACAGAATAACAGAAGAACAATTCATATTATCAAACCCATTAATATGCAGAGAGTAATTCAGCCAATCATATGCTTTACAGGTAGTAACCAAACTCTATCGTTAATCAACATCATTTAACAATGACAGAACCATTTTTAAGGATATCAGAAGGAAGAATCTCAACTTACCTTAAACACCCGAGAAAGCATAACCCAGATCTTCCCTTCACTCTTCCAATAGTTTCTCCTTTATAGAATCCTTCCTTCTATACTCTCCACGGATGCAGAATGTTTCTCACAGATCTTTATCGAATTACTCTCACCAAATCTCAGAATCTCACAGCCTCACAACTCTTTCTCAAATCACAGAACCCTCTCGGTTCCTAGAAATTCCAGAGACCCTCACTGCTTCTTTCTCAAACACAAAACCTCCAGAGTTTCTCCATCTTTTTCCAAAACTGTGAATTCTCGTTCCCTTCCCTCTCTACTTATAGGCCACAATCTTCACCCTTCAATGACCATCTGAAGGTGAAGAGGTGACAAGAGGGATGCTTTGTGCATCCTTGAAGTGTCAAACATCGAAGGCTTTCCATTTCCTGGCGATTGATTATCGTTTCCAGACGGCTTTTTAGAATGTCGATCGATCATTTTCTCTTTGGACGATCTACCACCAAACACAGACGTAGGTTGATTGTTTCTTTTAGTGGATGATCGACCACCATTTAATCGATCAATTATAGACTTCTTTGCTCCAGATTGTCGGTGGACGACACCAAATGGTCGATGCCTTTGGGCAAACAGCCGATAGATCGTCCTCACTTCAACCTCGAGATCAACCTCTAGATCTCTTACAACATAGTGAATTACAGGTTGATCTCGATCAACCTCTAGATTATCCTCACTTCAATCTGTCATCCGCCACACTATTTCTTCATTAATATATATATATCCCTAAACTTCAATAACCTCTTTACTAACTTCTTCTAATATGGCTTCCTTATCATCTACTAAATCTCCAATTTATTCTTGTATCTCATAAACAATCCTTACTTTCAAAAGCAACACTCGATTTTTCTTACCTTATTACAAAACATGAAATTCAAAACATTTCTTTTATAAACAGTGAAAAACCTTTTTAAATTAAAATCAGAGTTCTTTTCTAAAAAGTCAGACCATTAAAAACCATTTCTTTAAACTCGTTATGAAAATCGTTATAAAATATTTTTTCAAAACATAGCGGAAGCATAATTAATTCAATTAAGGAATACTAAACAATTTAATACATATTAATTACAAAAGTTTTCTCTTTTACTCTCTTTAACCTGGCCAGCCACAAGTCTCGCGCGTGCAAATCTCTCATCAACTACTTCTTTATTTGTTCTCTCACGTGCACCTACACCATTAGCAAATTGTGAGCCTGAGGCCTAATAAGAAATGAGATATGCAGTATGTTGTTTGCCTCTAACTCATTATGTCGGAATGGGTCCAACCCAACCATTCTTATCTTTAAGTTTTTACATAACTTTTTACATCATATGAGAGATTGGAAGAACCCACGTGTGAGGGAATAGTATTGAACTACCCGTCTGTCCCCCAACTCCCCATATCATTTTCTTTAATTCTTTTTCTCATATAACTCGTACATCGAGTGGGAGATTGAAGGAAATCTTGTGTGACGGTATAGTCATATCGGCTTCTAACCTCCTGTGTGTAGCTAGTCTCGTTCCTGACAAGGGAGGGGTGTAAATTCTAGTAAATTCTAGCTACCAAATTAGATCCGCACTACCCATCTGTCCCACAACTCGCCATATCATTTTTTCCTTACTTAATGCATATGAGTACCACCCTAAAGGCGACACTTCCTACTTGTTTCTATTAGCATAATGCATGAACATGAGACGTAGTAATAACAACAATATAAGAGTATGAAAGATAAAACAGTAATCACAACAATATAAGAGTATGAGATATAAGAAAAGCTACTAATATACTATGCATGGCGATATATTCTAACATATACTTGGTAATTAAAAGAGACAACAATGATATAGGCATGTTTGGTAATTTAAAGGGAACAATAACAATTTAGACATGCTTGGCAGTTTAAAGGAAATAACAATATAGACATGCTTGTCAATTTAAGGAAACAATGACAACACATGTATGCTTGGTATTTTAACGAAAACGGTAACAATATGCTATCATTATAACATTCTCAAAAAATAAACTAATAACGTGCAATTAGCATAGCCATGATAATTAAAGCAACATAGTAGAAACGTAAGCAAACAATTAAAAGAAAGACATCGCTAATGGTGTAGGGCCTCCACAGGTCAAAGACTCTACTCAATTTCTTACCTTAAATCTTTATCGTGTTTGGTACTTAATAGTTATCGTTCTTCTCTTTTGAATACCTTCATGATCAAATCATTTATCATTAATAATTACGACTTATAACTTTCATTTCCTTTTCATATACTAAGTTATACAATAATTCTAAGAACTTCTTTGATGCCTAAACGGAACATGACCCATTTTATCTGAACTATCAGTAAATTGCACATTCCAAGGATATAGAAAGCTTATGTCCAATATTTTTCCTTAACCATTTAACAGTTTCTAATAACTACGACAGAGAACATTACACATGTATAGTTAACAGAACATGAAATCCTCAATATAATTATCCATAATCCTCAACAGAAGCACTAACGTATCAATCAGGCATAAATTCAATATTTTATGCTTCACATAGAACAATAAGGACAATGACTGTATGCAAAAAATTGGTCTATGATATTCATTACAAAGAGTTTATCAAATCTTATTCCAACAACAGTCGTATCTTACTCCAACAACAGAGCATTTCATACACAATTTCTATCATCCTACAATTTGATTTAGAGCATTGGTTTATCATTTTCTACGTCCAATAGTTTAGCCATAACAGTTATCCTTAACATGGCTCAGATTAACAATTAACAGAGGAGATTTGAGTTACCCATAGGAAGAACCGAGACGAACGAGGACATCCGAGAGGAGGAGCCGAATCCTAAGGCACGATTGCTCACTCCACAGCATACCCACCACACTCAACTTAGCTCACGTAGGACCCTCTCACCAGAGAACTCACACACACGGAGAAGAAAAGGAGAAATGCAGAGAGTGATTTGGCTGGACAATTAATAGACAACCATACCTGCAAGCGACATTCGCACACCAAATGACAAGGAAGAGATGGCTTCGACGTGGAGGAGGCATGGCCCAGGTGTGGGGAGTCATCTTCCATTGTTGAGTAATTGGGTTTTAAATGAAAAAATGACAAGGAAGTTTAATATTTAAACCTCATTTTTAGTAAATCTGGGACTTTTCGGACGAGGTGGTGCGTCCTCGCCTTGTCCGTGCCCGTCCGAATTCTCCGTTTCCCAAGCAGATTCACGTTTTCAAACGAAGGAAGTCCTCCTGCCTTTATCCCCGTGTGCATATGAAACTGTCCAAAAATTGGACAAATTCAAACTTTCATCGTCTGCATGTGTCCTGGCTCGTCCGAATTCTTGCGTTGAAGGACGAATGGGGACGTGAAGCATCGTCCTGCATCATCCCAAAACTCAGGGGACGTTCTAAAATGCATTTTCGGACGCAGCTCATCCTCCGCATGCATCGGAAAACCCGAATACACAAGATATTCACTACATCTAAAATCTCGAGTTTACCCCTTTTTAATCAAAATTTCATACTTTACATACTCCATAATATTTATTCCATATATACACAGCATAAAATAACACGTACCGTCATACAACGTAACATATGAATTATTCCACTCATTAATTTCATAGCATACATGGGGAAATATTATCGGGATGTTACAGACATGGCCTCTATATCCATCACGAGGCAAAAATATGTGGGTTATCATGTGATGGATGATTCTTGCTTTAGCATTTAGGTTCTTTGATTTAGGCTGTGAGAAAGATTCAACGGCTTCAGGATTGCGAGCTAATTGATTCAGCAATGCCAAACCTTCTCCTTCTTTGACAAAGTCTGGGTCATTAGATACATGAAAATACTCCTTCGTCGGCTCCTCCGTCGAGTGTCCAATAAGCTCATTTAACTCTTTAAGAGTTAACCTAATCTATTTCCCATATACAAATGTCCTTAGCTCAGTAAGGCAGTCTACTCTAAATTTGTGTAAAATAATTACACAACCCTCTCATAATAATGGCCCCCCATTGTACACAATCCATACAAACCAATGCATTCAAACATTTCCTTTAATTCAAAGTCGGTAAACACATTGAAATCTAACCTCCTAGATATAATTACAACACTAGGTATAATTTCATTATCATACCGTTGTTTAGAGCAGGCTGAGATGAACACCATGGGTTGTGCCTCTGCAGACACGCGTGCTCGACCTTCAAGCTCGAAGAGAGCCACTTTACGCTTCTTCGACACTTGAACTGCCTTCAATGCCATTTGCAGCTTCAACAAATGTGAGGATAGATATCGGAAGTTCAAGTTGGTCAGAGGAAGATTAAATTTCTCTTGGCAATAGCTAGGGCAAGGGACGTCCTTCATGATTATATAAGCAGATTTGTGTTCGTCGAGAGGAGAAACGCTATCGTTTAGCATTAAAAAAAGGACCCTTGGTAAAAAATGGACGTCCCTTGTATTAAGAAGGACATCCGTTATGGCCTGAACGATGCCGTCTTAAGACGAGAGACGTCCATTGTGAGGCTAGCGATATCCATAATTAGCACAACGACATCGTCTTGGGGTGAGGGACGTCTGTTATGGAAGATAGATGTCCGAAATAGGTCGAGAGACATCAGTTGTGGAAGAGGGACATCCGTTTTAATTGAGGGAATTCGCGCGTTTTTAAAACGCATGTGCCTTGCACTTGACCCTTCAACGTTAAAGAATTTAGAGTCCATCCTAACCATCCATTCCGATCCAGGGATGTCCCTCGCTCGAACCAACGGCCATGGATTGTCATCCACCATCGCCTTTGGAAAATGGCAAATTCAATCTTGGCCGTCAATCCCGATAAGGGACGTCCCTCCCTCGATCAACGGCCATGGATGATCATCCACCATTACCTTTGGAAAATGGTAGATTCAATCTTGACCGTCAATCCCTATAAGATGCATCCCTCCCGCAATTCAAAGGCTATGGACGATCGTCTGCCATCACTTTTAGAAATGGACAGATTCAATCCCGGTAGTGGATTCCGAGCGAGGGACGTCTTTGCTCAATCCAATGGTCATTCACAATCATCGCCATCACCCGATAATTGTTCCACCTCTCTTCTGTCTTCCAATGGGCAGGAGGGACATCCCTCGCCCCTCAATAACTGACGTCCTTCGTCTCCATTCAATGGTCATTGGCATCAACAAAACGAAGGCGTTAACATCGACGGATTTGGACGGGAAACGTGACTGCTAGGTCGCCGGTGAGAATTGTCCATAGTTCAGAGTTTTAGTTGTTAGAAAAATTTCTTCAGGGTTTGACTTATTGTTGATCCCAAACTATAGGGTCTGTGGTGTTAATTTCCCAATTTTTAAAACTAAATCAAACCCAGCTCGACCCTCAGCTTTTCCTCGTCAGTTCCACATTACTTTCCCTCCTTTTCCTAAATTTGCATCTTTCACCTTCTTCATCTTTTACACATTTTCAAGTTTTTGTCATGATCCGCAAGGGATTCAAGACAGAATGGAGAACGATCCAAACCAAAAGAATAGAATTGCTCAACCATATTCTTAAATTGTCTTAATTAGCAGTGGAAGTCTTAACAAATTATTTAAAAAGCCAAGGTCCGACGAAATACGGGCTAAATAGGTCCAACAAATGATAACAAGATAATGTGATAATATAATCCAAAATAACTATGTTGAAAGAAATATAATAAAGAATTACAAATATTCATAACAAGGTCTACCTTACAAAAATGTCTTTCAAGGAAAATTATTGAAATATTATAAATAAAAAATTCACCGAAATTTAATCATGGGTCAACAATTGATATTCCTGCTGATAAAGTCCTGAAAGTGGGTGTCATTTGGGTAAGTTGACTAAACTCAATAGACATAAAGATTTTATATTCTGTAATTAAATTAAAACAATGATTAAGCATGCATGGTTTTCAAACTGATATTTCATAAATTCATTTTAGAAAATTATACAGAAAGGCAAGCGTTTAAAAACAATCCACTATAATGTGATACGTAATTAAAATAGACCCTTATTGTACAAAAATAAAATCCCAATGAAAATGGAGCCACTCACAGACTTCGGGCACACCATGTCATAGGCATATCTTATAATAACGGCGATTGCGAAAACCATATAAAGACCCAGATCAAATTTAAAGTTTTGCGCCCATGGAAACGACACATACACATGTCCCATTACTCTAGTTAACAACAAACAAACACATTCTTCCACGGCCGAATGTTCGTAATGTAAAATAGAACCCCAAACTAGGTCGATCAAACTCGGTTCACATGACCAAGTTAATCCAGTAATTTTTATGTGCATACTTTAATCAAATATGTACAGTGAAAAACTACATATAATATAACAATTCGACAAGCCATAAAATGGGCACGTTATTTTATATGAGACATATATCAAAATATTACTTTTAGAAAAATTTATGTAATATCGTGCATAAAATTAAATCTTTATTTCAAAGTGGGCTTACTATCGACCCTATCCCAATTATTCAAAAAGCGCAAATTTAAGAGTCTACGATTTAACCTATTAATTTTTTGTACCTATCCGAAAATAGAATAGTCAAATTTTGGGTTAAATTTTTATACATTAAATTCCTAATTTTCTCTTAAAATTAATTCAAAATTAATTGGGTGAAAAACCATTAAATTGAGCCTAAAACAAACCCAAAAAATATGGTCCAAATATGGTTGGACTGAGACCCAAATTGGGTGTGGACCCCATCCCAACATTTGACTGAACTGTGACCCAAAATAAAAAATGGTCAGCGGTCCAATCAGCAGCTGAACAGATAGTCGAGGATAACGTCATTTTCATCGACGCTATCCGCGATGGTCCTCCTTGCTGGATTTTGTCCTGCATTCTGACGAAAGCATAACTCAAATACCACGATTAAACACACGGTATAATTTACAGGAAAAAAAACCCAATTTTTATCAAAATTTTCAGCCATAATAAAGAGTAAAAACAAGAGTTTTAAATCAGATTTTTCATACATCCGATTCTGATTTCCTGCTACCAATAGAAACTCTTATTGCCCCATGAGAGACTTACGTTTCCTCCTCCAAACCGTCCTGAGAACAACTCAATTTTTCCTTCAACACCGAGAGTGAAATTGCATAAACATTTTCAATCTTTTTATTAGAATTAAGAATTACAGAGAGGGAAGGAAATCGACTTACAGAGATTGATAATCTGGCTCAAAATCCTCCTCCAAAATTTTGTCGATGAAGGTTTCCAAATACCGTCAATGAAGACTCGTACACATAAGGGAAATTTCACAAAAAGGGGAAGACAAAAGAGATGGTAAGCGGGTTGTAGAGAGAGCTAGAGGCAGAGAAGGGCTGAGAGGGAGGGAGGAATGGCAAGGCCACATAAATAGATAGGGAGGCATGATGGTGAAGGAGGGAATTGGGGAAAATTCTAAAATTAAAAAAAAAAAATTCCAATTTAAATAAAAAAAATATTTCCTTACCATGTTGCTGCAGATGTGAGTGATTTGGTCGAGTCTCTCTCTCTCTCATGCTCCTAAATCCCCATGTTTGGATATGATATCAGAAGAATGGACGAATTTATTTCTGTAACGAGAGCACATAAAGTCAAAAGCTATGAATTCTTTGATCAGAATGAGCAGAGCAACAAAAGCAGAAGAAAAACTACAAGGGTTTAATCATTTTACATGCATAGAAGCACAAATGTTTCCCTTAAAAGAGACAAATTACAACAACATGAAACATTCAAGTCCAAGGCAGCCCAATTTTGCAAAGAAATTTGTCACGGCCGCCACTTTATATTATAGGTAAGTAATTTTAACTAATTTTATTAATGGTAACCAAAATTAATTTTTTTCAAAACTTCTATGAACTTAATTATTTGTCATCTTTCTAACAAAGTGGTGTGATTGTGGAGGAAATTGTTCCGTGTGGTTGTTCTATCAATTTCTACCAAACTGAGACAAGTTGAAAGGGGATTTCTTTGTACTGATTTTCATAAGTGAATTTCTCTCCTCTATTCGTGATTATGCACCAAAATGACAATACAATGCCTAACGACCTTGAACAACCATTGAAAAAAAAAAGCGAAAAATGAAACATACTAAAAATTATTATAAGGTAAAAAAAAATATATGCGCTCCAATATTTTAAAAAACAGATAAATTTATGCTATGATAATAAGATTATTCATTTTATAGAAGCCGAAATAGCAAGGAGCATTCATAAATAATTTAACATAAAATTATATGTAAATATATTTCAGATTGGAACAGCAGTTAAAGGATAACAAAATACTTCCCAAGAACTTAACTGCGCATTCACCCATTTCTCGAATAACCAATTTCGCCACCTACCCCACCGATCGACGGAGAAGAATGGACCACGCAGGAAAATGCAAGAGAACATTATGATGAGAAACGAACGACCTAGATCCCATGTTGACGTTTAAGAATATGCCACGACTATGGACGATGAAAATTTGGAATAACATAAAACATGAAATATACTAATTTACTACGGATATAAAACGTGATTGTTTTTTTATATGATGTGCCAAAATAGTTTTACGGCAAGAATTAAATTAATTACGATAGAATTATTATATAATAATCTAATTATTAACAATATGAGATTTTATATAAAAATTAAAAAAAATTATCTAACTCTTTGACGGGTCGTAAATTATGCCATTGCCACCGCCACCGCCACCGCCGCCCAATATAGTGGCTAGCTAGACATCTAACCCCAAACTTTCCGGCTCGGAACCACGGGCAAAGCCCAATGAACTCCGAAGTAGTATCCAGGCGTTGCTGGCTGGCGGGAAATGACACTGCTTATCTGTCGCTGGGGCCCCACAATGGTCATAGCACGTGTGATCCTCACGTGGCAACATTTCTTTTGATTTGCTTAAATCATCATAGATAGACCGTACCTCTTGAATTACACCAATTGTCAAATATAATGATCAAGAACTAACAAAAGGTGAGGAACAAAATGAGTGAGGAGGCAAAGAAAGGTAAGATGAATAGTGAAGAGTGGGATCCATTGATTGAGCTTGGCCTGGCATCCATCTTGCACCCCACCCCTCATCACAAATCTCTCTTCCTTTGCACACATGCACCCACTTTCCCTAAACATCACCAACACCAAACTCCATCTTACTTTCTCGAGAAAATACGCGAGAGAAAGAAACAGATGAAAGGTAGTTCCATCTAAATCTGGTTAGGATTTCGTTTCTTCCCAAACAATGATCCCCACCCTCGATAAAGCATCGTCTTTTTTCGTTCATTCACTCGACGGTCGCTCTCATTTTTCTCTTCACTTTCCATCGATATTCAACCCCAAAAGGTTTCCACCAAGTTTTTTTTTTTTTTTTTTTGTTTTTTACTACAAATGAATAAAAAAAAGTATTATGTTTTTTGTTTTTAACAAATTTGTAGCAACCCGTCCCAAAACTCATTGTAAAGAGGTCGCTTGATACTCCTTTAGTACTAGATTTCCTGAGTGAGAAGACATTGTTGATGCAAATACTTTATTCGAGGACAATATTAGAGTTGTGAATTTTGGCTCATCCTATATGTTAACTATGTATTGACATATGACCAAATAGACAAATCAACAATATCATGTATAATAACTAATACCTAGTGAACTGAAAGACAAACTCAATTAGATGCAACAAGAATTATGCGCAAGAAATTAAACAAATTCAATAAAATTAAACATGCTTGCCTAACAGATCACGATTGTCGCAAACTGACTCATAATATAAAAAGCATGTGTGACGTCTAATCCTTATTACATCTTAGTATGAGAAACTACTCGGTTTCACTACTGCTTTAGGGACTCATTAGTTTTCCATCTATGGGATGAAATAATCATGTCGAGCTCCCTATAAAGGTAAGCTACCTGATGATCCATAGTTTCATACTTGCTTCAGGATTTCATTAGCTATTCCGTTAGAAAACCGGCCTTAACGGGCTCCTTCATATTTTCATACAAATATGCATTCATTTATTATTATGAAGCCTAATGGCCAAAACCACAAACTTTACTTACTATTTGCAAGGAGAGAAAGTCAATTGTTGTTTGCTCGAACAAAGGATTTCCATCTTCTTATTCGCTGCGTCTGTTGAGCAGAGAAGCTGCCTAGAAGTTTGAAGCTCTAGAGAAAATTTTGGTGGTGAGGGTTGTAAGTCTCCTTTCATCTCTATTTATAGATGTTGATGGTTGGTTTGATTTAAATGAAATTTTAGGGTTTCTTCCTCATAAATTTTTTTAGTTTTCTATTCAATTCAATTGTGCTTTCTAATAATTAATTTGACTAATTAATTTATATTTATTTTAGCTGTTTTTATAGAAAATAGTCGTTTTGATACCGCAACGCATGAATCCATGTTGACCCTTATAAATACAGCAACTTGGATCCAGTTTGAAAAATGATTAATTTTTAGAGTCCTTTACATTCGAGTTTTAGAGTTAGATATTTTCTTTCTGCAAATTTAGGCATGTTCTTGACAGCCAGAGAAGAGAGAAACGTGTGCTACAACAGGACATCTTCAGCAATTGACAATTGGGGCTAATTCTTTATTGTTTTATTTTTTCTCTTCTACTCTGAACTATGTTTAGTTTTTTTTTTTTTTTATCATGGACTAGTTTTCTTTTAGGTCGAAGAAAATAAAATACCAAACTTTATGTTTGATGTTTATATGTTATTAGTTTTACGTAAGTTATATCAATTAGTTTATTCAATATTGTGCTTCATTATTATTATGGTAAAATGAAAATGGTCTTAATTATATATTGTTTTTCATACGTGTTAAATGGTAACTTAAAACCGAGAACTTTTGTTGAATAATGTGTGGTTGTTAGCTTTAGCATTTTTCATATATTCTCTATAGACATGTAGGTTTGTATCACCTAACACTTGTGCAATTTATCTTTATCTTTAATTATATCTTTACATAGATATATGAAGAAAAAAATAAAAGAAATTAATATAGTAGATTAACAAATTATTATGTTATATATTTAATTTTGAGTTAGCTAATTAATATTGTTGTAACATTATTGTGACACAAACAAAAATGTGTAATGGGTGGAAAATTGAATTAATTTTATAAGAAACTTTACAAATTATTCAATGTGGTTTCAACCCTTGATCTTAATTATTATATTATTGATTACGATAGTGTAAACTTGTGCTTAGGTAGAATTATCACCAACAAGTTTTTGGCGCCTTTGTCGGGGTCTAAGAACACATGGACTTAAATCTGGGATTGCACGACCAATTATTGAGGCCAAAAACTTCAAACGCAAACTTATAATGTTTTAGATATTGCAAATTGTTGGACAATTCAGTTGTCAACCAATATGATTTTAGAAACAATATCGAGAAATCATTATCGGTGGCCGACTAAGCGAGTGAAACGTATAAGGTAGCTAGCGTGCATGACGGGGCTCCCATGAAATCATTATCAGTGCTCCAATTTTTAAGTTCTTCTTTTATGGACGTTTCTATGATGAGCTATTGCCCTAAGCCTTGTTCCCTCGGGACATTTAAGGCTTTTTAGATGTTACTGTGTCAGCCGTTTTACGATTGCAGCACCCAACACTTCAATCATTTTCTTATTAGATTTAGTTTGTGCAATGTGGCGTTGACTCTTTGATGTTGTAGTATCCATAGCAGATTACACACCTCTAGGTCAAGGTTTGGCATTGTGTAGCAAATTAAATATATTTATAGGTTTCAAACTTTAGTGCTTAGTACGGCGAGGCCCATGAATATTGTAATATTTGTCGTTTAGAGGTGGCAAATGAGCTGGTCGGATCGAGTTGAGTTGAGCTGTAATGACCCATAGCATTAAAAAAAAAAATTTCGTACGAAACCGAGTCCTTAGAGAAACCTCCTTTGAAATCAAAGTTTGGTAAAATTCAATCTTTATTAAATATATTTTCATACTCTTTTAAAACTCTGTTGCGTAAAACTTTATGAAAACTCATTTCAAAATAACCGTAGTAAAACTCATCTTTAAAATAACAAAAAACATTTATAAATGTTTCTATTTAAATCTAAATGACCATAAATCCTAACAAAAGTTTACATCATTAAAATTCATCTTTCATTAATTTATCACCCATTGTCAAATTCGTTTCGACAACGCTCTAGTTTCACCCATGTGAACTCTGAAAACTATTCAAAAGTGTCACAAAAAGTTATGCAAATCATCAAAGAGACAAAGAGAGAGAAAGAGAGAGAGACAAATAGAAGCTAGGGTTTCATATCTTGAAAAGTAGGGAGAATGAATGTACAAACTTTAAGGAAAAACTAAATAGCAAAATAGGGTAAAGTGAAAAGACTAATATACCCATACAATATAAAATTAATAAAACTAATTTTGCTAGCATCCCCCCTCAAACTTATGATGCATTAGTAGAAAGCATTGAGAGTTTGCTAACTAAAAATCGAAAGCGTAAAGTATAATGTGCCTTGGTGAACAAATCAGCGATTTACATGGAAGAAGAAACAAAAGGTAATGTGATAGTGCCATTCTGATAATGATGGCGAGTGAAATGACAATCTATCTCAATATGCTTTGTGCGCTCATGAAAAACAGAGTTGCGAGTAATCTGAATAGCACTAGTATTGTCATAATACATGGGAGTAGAGTCTAAGAGAGAAACACCCATATCGGCAAGTAACCAACGCAACCAAACAATTTCAGTGGTAGTAGATGTCATCGCATGATATTCTGCTTCTGTATATGAGCGAGAAACAATATCATGTTTTTTGCTCTTCCAAGAAATAAGAGAATCACCCAAAAATATACAAAAACCAGTAGTAGACTTGCAATCAGAATGATCACCACCCTATCTGCATCTGAGTAGGCACATATCTCTAAAGCAAAAGTGGAAGGAAAAAGTAGACTCTGAAATTGGGTGCCTCTGAGATACCGAAAGAATACGAAGCAGAGCTGCCCAAGGAACTATAGTGGGAGAAGCAACAAATTGGCTGACAATATGAATTGCATAAATGTCAGCAATGTACTTAGATTGGGAAAGAAGATAACCACAAGGAGAGTAAGCTACTTCAATCCCCAAAAAATAATGTAGAGGATCTAAGTCTTTCATCTCAAAATCACGAGCCAGTTACAATTTTAACTGAGTTATTCCATCCACATCATCTCCAGTAATCATCAACATATAAAGAGAGAAAGATGCGACTAGAAGAAGTACACCTGACAAATAGAGCAGAGTCATATGAACTGGAAAAGAAACCAAGAGATATAATCACACGAGAAAACTTCTTAAACTAGGCTCGAGAGGCTTGTTTAAGCCCATATAGAGCTTTCTTTAGTTTGCAAACTTCACCAAGCTAATAAGCAACCTCGGGTGGAGGGATCATATAGACTTCTTCTTGAAGATCCCCATTTAAAAATGCATTTTTAACATCCATTTGACAGACAGGCCATTGATGAACAGAAGTAACTGCAATAAGAGTATGAATAGTAACATGCTTAGACACTGGGGCAAAAGTCTCTTCATAATCCATACCATATTGCTGAGAAAATCTTTTAGCAACCAAGCGAGCTTTACATCGCTCAACGGACCCGTCTGATTTAGTTTTGACCTTGTACATCCAACGAAAACCAATTGCAGTCTTCCCCAAAGGAAGGGGAACAATATCCCAAGTACCCATCTTGTAAATTTAGAGCAGAGAGTTCTTCAATCATTGTCTGTTGCCACAAAGGATCAAGAACAACCTCTCTATAGGAAAAGGGCTATAAGATTTGGTGAATAGTAGTAAAAAAGGAAGAGAATGAAGCTGAATAAGTAGAGTTAACAAAATCAGGTAATTGAGTGAATTTACGAGTTCATTAAGGATAACGAGGAAGAGGATCCACCACTATAAGAGCATCTTGGGAAGTAGGAGGAACAGAGGGAACATCAATAAGCTAAGAACCAATATCTGTAGAGTTAGAAGTATCAACCCTACAAGAATTATCATTAGAAAGAGGTGGGGAATCATTTGAGTCAATACAAAATGGATCAATACAAGTGAGATCAGACTTTTGAAGATTGGAAGAGTCAAATGGAATAGAATAGAATGGAATATGTTCAAGAAACACAACTTGACGAGAAATACAAAGAAAAATAACCAACAATGAGAAGAAAGTTTGCTATGTTCAACATGAGGTCAAAGAACGAAACAATTGGAACCAAAAACCCTCAAGGTAGATTAATCAGGAGCATGACCAAATAATTTTTCAAAGGGTGACAAACCTAAAGTGATGGAAGATGGAATTCTGTTGATTAAATACAAAGCAATAAGAATTGTTTCTCCCCAAAACTCACTAGGAACATAGGCAGATAACAAGATGGAATGTGCAGTTTCAACAATATGTCTATGTTTTCTTTCCGCAACACCATTTGTTGGGGGGTGTCAGTACAAGAGGTTTGATGGAAAGTCTCATTTGAAGCAAGCAAATGAGAAAATCTATTAGAGGTATATTCACGACCCAAGTCACATCAAAAAAATTTGATAACTACATTATGTTGGGTTTTGACAAAAGCACGAAATAGATGATAGATTTCAAAAAAGTCAGAATAGTGTTTCATAAGATAAACCCAACAATAACGAGTATAATCATCAACGAAAGAGACATAGTATCATGATCCTCCTTTTGTGGGAATAGGTGAAGGTCCCCACACATCAGAATGAATTAAATGAAATGGTGCACGAGGAACAGAAACACTTTTATGGAAAGGCAAAGCAGAAAACTTAGCCAATTTGCAACCACAATAATCTGAAAGATCATGAGTTTGCAATTTTCCTAAAGCTCCCGTAGAGACCAAGTACTTTAAACGAGAAGTAGAAATATGTCCAAGACGAGAATGTCATAAGTAAAAGTTAGAGGAAGAAGAACTCAAACGAAAAGATGACAAATCAATACTAGAAGCTGCAACATCAGGAACTCTCAGCTCATCTAAGATGTATAGTCCCCCCTACCTATGACCTATCCCAATCAGCTTCTTGGAAAGTGGATCCTGCACATAACAAGAAGAAGAAGTAAAGGAAATTAAGAAACCAGAATCACATAATTGACCAACAGAGACAAGATTCAAAGTAAGATTAATAATATGATACACATCAGAAAGAGACAAGTTAGGCTTACAAACTAAATCAGCACCTGCTAATGGTAGGGGAGTACCATCAGCAGTCATGACAGACACAAAAGGAGCAGAATTTACAGATACAAAAGAATTGAAATCAGGTGACATATGATGTGAAGCTCCAGAATCAAGGACCCATATATGAGAGGACATACCTGATTTGCTACTAGAGGGCAAACCTATGTTAGAAGGGCTGACAAGACTTGTGGTTGCGAAGCAAGAAACTTCTGAAACTGCTCAGTGAGTGCAGCGATTGTAGTACTAGGAGTATCTGTGGGTGGAACAACTGCTGCCATATTGGGTGATGTTGGTCTAAAAGATCTTTGCTGTGGAATATTACCAAACTTATAAGGAGCTGATTGCAGTGTTGACTGTGTTCTACTCAATAACTTGGGACATTGAGCATTCCAGTGACCATTTTGCTTGCAAAAACTACACTCGTCATAGCCGACTTTTGCTTGTGGCTTGTTTTGGTTTTGAGAATGAGGCCTAGGTAGAACCGCATAAACTGATGGATTGGGAGAATAAAGAATTCCTTTATCAATTTGTGACTTCAAGTGGATCTCTTCAGCTAATAACTCATTTACCACAGAATCAACAGACAGAAGGGGATTACGATGCAAAATTGTGCCACGAAGACCTTCAAAATCATCTTGAAGAGCCATTAAAAACTGAACCAAACGTTGTTCTTCTCGACGAGCAATATATGGTGCAAATTCTCATAAATGCACTGATTCTGTAAGGGCTAGTTGGTCCCAAAGATTAGACATAGCAGAATAAAACTCTTGAATATTCATGTTATTTTGTTGCAGAGCATGAATATCAATCTCTAACTGATATTGCTTCGCAAAATTAGACTGGGTATATGATATTTCTAGACAATCCCAAACTTCCTTAGTAGTCTCATATTTTGCAAGTTGGATGCCTATTGATTGCAATACATAATTGTTGATCCAAGTGACAATTTTAGAATTACAAGCATCCCAAACATCCATGTGTTCTGCATATTTTTCATCTTGACCATCTCTAGGTTTAACAAATGTTCCAGAAACATATCCTCACATATGTTTTCCTTTCAAAAAATTTCTCATCACATAACTACAATACGAATAATTCTGCCCATTCAATTAGATATTAATAGATTGAAGAGAATCATCTTTTTCACTAGCCATTACAATAGTAACTATCTCTAACACAAAATATACACGCTAATCAATTAAAGATAGAAAGACGAATTACCAATCGATCAAGAGACAAATCAAAAGAAAGATGAATCGGCTGAGGCAAGTTGAATTTGTGAAAGCTGTGGAATGAATTAGGCTCTGATACCATGAAAACTATTCAAAAGCGTCACAAGAAGTTATGCAAATCATCAAAGAGACAGAGAGAGAGAGAGAGAGAGAGAGAGAGAGAGAGAGAGAGATAAATAGAGACTAGAGTTTCATATCTTGAAAAGTAGGGGAATAAATGTACAAACTTTAAGGGAAAACTAAATAGCAAAATGGGGTAAAGTAAAAGGACTAATATACTCATACAATAATAAATTAATAAAACTTAATTTTCCTAATAAACTCCTCTTCAACCGGGCTATCAACAAGTCCTTTCTATCATGCTCTTTAATGTCACGACCCGCGAGGGACCTGAGACAGAACGGGGAATGACCGGACCCAAAAAAATCGAATCGCCCGACCCTTTTTTTTTCTTAAGATATATTAATTATCAGTGAAAGATTTAAAATGTTAATTATAAGCTAGGGCCCAACAAACATGGACTTAACAGGTCCAACAGTGATATCAGATAGCATAGTAATATAATCCAAAATAAAATAAAGTATTTTGTGGAAGGTAAATTAAAGGTTACAGTCATCAAACTAAAATATGTCTCACAAAATATCTCTCATGGGAGAATACTAAAATAAAAATAAAACTTTGCCGGATCTAAACTTGACTTGTCAACTGGAAATCCAACTGATAAAATCCTAAAAGGTGTCATTGGAGTGAGTTGACTAAACTCAATAGGGGTTATGTTTTAAAGAAAAATTTAATTAAAAATGATGTTTAAGCATGCATGAACTTAAATCACGTTTTATAAATTCATTTCAGAAAAATGTATACAAAAGGACATGTGTTTGAAACCACCCACTAATATATAGTACGTAATTAAAATAAGCTTTTGTTGTACCATTGTAAAATCACAGTGAAAATGAAGCCACTCACGGACTCCGGGCACACTATGCCATAGACATATAACAGAATAAAGGAGATGCTCGACGATTGCAAAAGCCAAAAAAATATCCTGATCAAGTTTAGGGATTCGAAATCCAAGGACACGACACATACAGCTGTCTTATTACTCATTTCAACTTTAGGAATTCGAAACCCAAGGACATGTCACAAATGCCTTATTACCCATTTCAACAACAAACAAACACATTCTGCATGGTAGAACGTGTGAAAATAAAACGGACCCCAAACTGGGTCGATCAAAGTTGGTTCATACAACCAAGTTGTTCAACAATATTTAAATGCACATTCCGCATGGTAGAATGTGTAAAAATAAAACGGACCCCAAACTGGGTCGATCAAAGTTGGTTCGTACAACCAAGTTGTTCAACAATATTTAAATGCATGATTAAGTGAAACGTGTATAGTGAAAATAAAATATAATATAAAAATCTGACAGTCATGAAATGAATGCGTCGTTTTAATATGAGATAAATCTCAAAATATTCACTTTTAAAAAGAATTATGCATTGCAGTGCATAAAATAAATCCTACTTCGAAGTGGCTTACACAAGCTAAAGTCCAAAATCCAAATAGTCCAATCCAAATAGCCCAAATCTAACTGTCAATGAATTTTTAATTAAATATGGGAACCCATCCAGAATTTAAAGTATTAAATTTTGGTCAAATTTTTATACCTTAAAAGTTCTAATTATTATTTAAAAATTGAATTAAAATTTAATTGGGATTAAAAATACTAAAATCTGGCCCACAATAAGTCTAACAATAACTCCAATATGGCAGGGATCGCAGCCCAGGGAAGACTCGCCCATGGGCCAATTGGGCAGCCTAGGGAATTTGGGCTTTGGTCCAATGCAAGCAGTCCAAATTGAAATATCGATATACACCTAAGGGCATCACCCTTTGATTGAACTTACGAGCATTTAATCGAGCCAGTGTAACGCCCGCAATTTAAAATCTTTAGTCATAAAATTTTTCGTTTTCTTTAAAACATATCAAAGTATTTTAGCAGAATAAAACATATAAAAGAGTTTAAAACATTTAGAGGAAATCCAACAGTGAATTATTTTACAAATTATAGAAAACCATAATTTAAAAAAACTCATTTATTCTTTTGGAGCCATAACCTCTCAGGTCAAGTTCGATTGATAACCCAAGGCCTACTCTGGTAATACTTCCTCCTCCACATGAGAATCATCTGCATCACGGGTAATACCATGCGCCTAATGCTCAGTAAGAAATAGAATATAATGCTTATGTAATGGTTATGCAGTCATTTTCCATAGATGATCAATAAGCACAAATGTATATTGTTCGCTTTGCTCGGAGCGCAATCCTCACCCCAAGGCTTTTAGGTTGTAGCCCGAGGATTGTCCCCATCTCAAGGCTTTTGGGCCTCATGGTTCTGTTTCTAGAATATATATTGTTTGCTTTAGCCAAGAACTCAATCCACACCCCAAGGCTTTTAGGCAGTAGCCCAAGGATTAGCCCAACCCCAAGGCTTTTGGTCCTCAGCTCATTTATTCATCTTCTTTATCATGTATTTATTCATTTTCTTTATCATGTAATGCATGCAACATTTTCATAAATCTTATCATGATGCATGAATGACAGTTCACATTTATCTAATAACAGTTCTCGAAGCATACAAGTTAAAATAACTATTTTATAATAAACCTTGAACTATACAATGCTAAACAATAAAGTAGTCCCGTGATGCAGGGTCTCCACTGGCCACCTCATCCTATTTCTTACCTTTGTTGAATGTTCCTTTGTTCCTTACGTTTATAGATTTTATCCTTTCCCTCGTTATTATTAATACCTTCACAATAATATCCACTAATTAGAATCTATTATTTATTATTTTATTTCTTTCGTTAATCGTGGACGTTACTGATAAGGAATATTCTCAGGAAAGAATGTTTTTAGCAATTCGCCTTAGACAGAATATCCTTTCAAAGTAAGTTCACAGGAAAGACTGGAGGGTCACAATGGTCCTCATTAAAAACCAGTCTCCTTAGACAGAACTTACTTACACAGTACGATTATACCACTAATATTATATAATATTACGATAGTAACGATATTATATTTTCAATTAATATTTCTAAAATAATATTGCGATAATAATGATAATATATTTTCAATTAATATTTTTAAGATAATGTTGCAATAATAATTATGGGAATTAGGAAAGTTAAAATAAAGGATTTTATTTTATAGATAATAAAATAAAATAGGAATTATGGAAGAATTAGAAAAGCTGAATATATTAAAATTAGTAAAGAAATAATGTGAAAATAATCCATGGTACGAAAGTTTAAGTGTTGGTTAATAATGTATGCTTTAAAATTAAGGAACCATTGTGAAGGGAGATCAAATGCAATAGTAGTCGTTGGATGAGGTTTAGAAATGGTTGAGATCAATCTGGAATGGAGAAAGATGTTCTGCGGAAGTGTTTGATACAAGAGGACGTTGGACCGTTGGATTAGTTTAGTGGAAGGAACGTGGATCATTGGATTTGAGAAAAAATACTTCCACGGGAGTGTTTGATGTTGTTTGAGTGCGGGAGAATGTTGGACCGTAGGATTAGATTGGCGGAAGGAATGTAGACTATTAGATTTAGGAAAGATTCTTCTGCATGAGCATTTGATGTCACATGGGTGCGGAAGAATGTTGAGTCATTGGTATTAGTTTAGGGGAAGAAGTGTGAGACGTTGGATTTGGAAAAGATTCTTCCGTAAAAGAGAAAGATGTCGTTCGAGAGTGTTAAGTAAGTTAGGAATGTCGTTGTTTTATGTTTTAGCATTTCCGCGACAATGTTTTCAGTAATGAAACGGCGTCGTTCGGATTAGTGAGTCTCGGTTATTAGTGTTAAAGCGGAAACGTTTCCTTCCGTGGATGGATTAGTGTCTGCAACTGGTTATTGGATGAAGTAAAACATTGTTGTTGGATTTAATGAATTTGCTATCCACAAAAGTGTTAGTGTCCATGGAAGGGATTTTACCAATAGATTAGTACACATGGCAAACAACATGTAATACACCGAATTTTATTGTTGTGAGTATAAGATTTTTTCATAACAATGTTTGGTGTTTTGAATTATAATATGTGGTGTAAATTTGGGACTTTTGTGTTATGACTTAAGGAGGAGAGAAGATTCAAATGGTTATGGGACATTTGATAATAAAAATGGTCAACCAGTTTGGAAATGGTCCACCAAAATATAAACAGATTAGAAACAGGTGCTTTCGGGTTGAAAAGTGGTTGACCAAAATATTGACAAATTAAGAATAGAGGGCTCTTGGGTCGAAATGTGGTCAACAAGTTTAGAAGTGGTCGACCAGTTTTGTGGAGAAAATTATTTCTGGGAAGAAAAATAGTCGACCAATTTAGAAGTGGTTGACCAGAATGCGAAAAGTCACCGACTAAAGAAGATATGTCACAATTTTATTTAAAGATTTAAGTTGGCAACTCACCACCTCATTGCTGGGTTGGCAAAAAGGAGAAGATTGAGTTTATATATGAAGGAGACTTGAGAGAAATGAAGAGAAAAACTGTGAGGGAGAGAAGAAAACCATGAGAGAGAGAGAGGAGAAAGAAAGTTGTGAGGTTGAGAAGGTAGAAGAAGCTTGAAGAGGAAGAAGGCTAGGATTGTCTTTCAAGGTAGGTTGAGTTTTCTTTGAAGTTTTATGATATTATTTGAAGTTATAGGTGATTTAAGTTATAGATAAATTATGTTTAGCCTTTACTCATACTAATTTGGAATTGGTATGTTCGAGGTGTTAAAGATCAAAGGGGTAGTTGGAAACACTTGCAAGGTATTATGCTAAAGAAATGAGGTAAGAGGTATGTGTGTTTTTGGCATATTGGCCTACATCACAAGAATTAGAAAATTGTTTGTTATGTTGTGTATTTATGGGGATATTATTATGGTATGGCGTGATTACTTGTATGCTCACATGCGATTAGTTATAGGAAATATATGATGTTAGTATTGATGTGATTACAGAATAAAATGTTCATTGTTAATGACATGATAAATGTAGGAAATGTAAAATGTTGTTGTGATATGAATTGTGTAGGTGATAATGTACATTGTATTGATCGTACGCATTTCATGCATAATGGTTTTAATGAAAATGTACATAAATGTTTTATGCATATGTTTTGAAATTGACATATTATGGAAATAAATGGAAATAGACGCGACGAGATATGAGTTCTTGAGATTTTTGCCCCATGTGGATCAATAGGTGCCACTCTACCTTGACAGTGATACCTCTAGCACCTGTATGGGTGAGTGAAACTAAAGAAAAATGGAAATAAATGTAAATAGATGCGACTGGGTATGGATTTTTGAGATGGCTGCCCCATGTGGGTCAATAGGTGTCACTCTACCTTATACGGTGATACCTCTAGTGCCTGTATGGGTAAGTGAAACTAAAGAAAAATGAAAATAAAAAGAAATAAACGTAAATAGACGTGAAGGGGTATGTGATACCTCTAGCCCCTATATGGGTAAGTGGAACTAAAGGAAAATGGAATAAACTGGAAATAAACATAAATAGGTGTGATGAGGTATGAGTTCTTTAGATCGCTACCCCATATTGGTCAATAGGTGTCACTCTACCTTGTTCAGTGATACCTCTAACGCGCTTGGATGGATAAGTAGAACTAAATTTAAAGTTAAAAGTAAAGGTAAAAGAAAAATGAAAACAAAAATTGTATTTGTTTTATAAAGTGCATGACATGAGCATAACATATTTTCTATCTCTTATTGAGTCTTAGGCTCATAGTTTAAGTCTTGTGATGTAGGTAAGCATGAAGGAAAAGGAAAAAAATAAGCAGTTGATGAAAGATTTATGCGGAGAGATATTGTCTTGGCCGGGCTCAAGAGAAAAAGGAAAAATGTAATTTTATTTAAGTTAAGAATTTTTTTTTACAATGTAAAGATTTTAAAGGTGAAATTTTATTTATGGTGTTCAATTCAATTATTCTCAAACGTTTTTAGTACGAAAAGTCTTCCGCTAAATTGTGGTTTTACTACGTTTAACTTTAAATGAGTTTTGTTGAAACTTTCAATGCATGGTATTATAAAAGTACGAAATGATATTTAATTGAAGTTGAGTTTTACCAAACTTAAATTTCAAAAGAGATTTATTTTAAAGACTTCCATTATGTATGTTTTTTAAAGCATAATTTTTATAGATGACCCTGTTTTCTACGAACGCAAAGTTTTTTTTAAAGATTTTAACCCTATGGGGCCTTACAATATTAAATCTAGAATTTAATATAAAGATGAGAAAAAAAAATATAGAATCTTTTCTGTTATCTTGATGTTGTCCAATGTCGCAACAATGATTGTCTAGATTAGTGGTGTGCCACAGGCTCCATTTCGTTGATCTTCTTCCACTGTCGTAGCCAATTAATTCACTCCTTATCCAACTTGACCGATTTGAATATTTTCTCTCTCATCTAACCACTAATTTAGATTTGAATTGGATTTTTATTTTCCTCCATAATATTGGCCACATATTTTTCCCTATTTTCTTCAAGATTTATTTTTCTCTCTCATCTCTAGAATCTTCTATTTGATGAAGAATTTAAATCCCCATTTTCTTGATAATTCGATGCTTTATTTTTTGTATGTAAGTATTTTTCACATCATGAATTTGCATTAAATACCATTTTACATAAGTTTTACCATGAAAATTACATAAAAATGGATTCTTTTATATATAAACAGAGTGTGATGTAGCATTCTATTGCAAAAATAGGATTTTATTTATTTATTACATCATTAATTTCAAATAATATTCAAATAAAAAATACTTGTAAAATATGTTTTTTAGGAGTTATCAAACACTTTCCTTAAAATCTTCATCTTGATCGTAATGTCCTGTAACACTCGATATTTTCATAAATAGTTCAATTATATAAATATGACAATTTAAAATTTAATTAATTAATAGATTAATTGGAGAATTTTAATGACGGATTTAAATAGTAAAATTATTAAATAATTATGAAATTTAGAAAGCTAAAATGAAGGAGTTAGAAATAATTATATAGTTATGGAATTAGAAAAGATTAAATAATGAAGTTTATTTTATACATAATAAAATAACATATGAATTATTAAGGAATTAGAAAAACCAAATATAATAGAATTAGGAAGAAAATAACGTGTAATCCACAGTTAAAGAATAAAGTTTAAATGTTAGTTTAATATTTCATGTTGTGAAATTTAGGAAATAAGTGTAGGAGGGATCAGACGCTTCAGGAGGCATTGGATGAGGTTTAGAAACAGTTGAGATTGTTTATGATGGAGAAAGATGTTTCGCTGGAGTGTTTGACGCGGGAGGATGTTGGACCATTGGATTGGTTTAGCAGAAGAAACGTGGATCATTATATTTAAGAAAAAGATGCTTCCACGGGAGCATTATGATGTTTTGGTGCGGGAGAGTTCTGGACCGTAGAATGAGATTAGTGAGAGGAATGGAGACCGTTAGATTTAGGAAAGATTATTCCGCAAGAGCGTTAGATGCCGCTCGGGAGCAGAAGAATGTTGGACTGTTAAATTTAGTTTAACGGAAGAAGTGTGAGCCATTGGATTAGGAAAAGATTCTTCCACAGAAGAGAAAGATTTCTTTCAAAAGTGTTAAGTAAGTTAGAAACGTCCTCATTTTCAGTTTTAGCACATTTTTACGGCTGCGTAAGTGTCCATGACAGTGTTTTAAGTGATGAAAACGACATCGTTTGGATTAGTAATGCCTCAGTTAGTAGCGTATAGCGAAAGCATTCGCTTACGGGAATGGATTGGTGTCTACGAATAGCTTTTAGATGATGTGCCTTTGGATTGGGGTTCTTGTGGAAGAATTTGCTTTTGCGGCAATGTAGGCGTCTGCGATTGATTGGGCGATCGCGAGTGTGAGTTTAGGGCTGACGTGACTGTTGGCCATTGAACGAGCTGGTTGTTGCGGACGTCCCTTGTGGTCTATTGCACGTTGTTTGGGCAATTTTAAATATGATAGTTTACAGATTTCTTCCGAGCCACAATTTAGTCCTTAGACTGTTTAGGAAAAGATAGATTGA
Source organism: Begonia loranthoides (assembly GCA_022433065.1). NCBI lineage: Eukaryota > Viridiplantae > Streptophyta > Magnoliopsida > Cucurbitales > Begoniaceae > Begonia > Begonia loranthoides. The sequence goes on from CM039484.1 coordinate 28,737,072, forward strand.
GAATGCAATTTTCATGGGATTTACTCCTGTGTGGTTCTCTATTTACGGATCTTTAAATAGGAAAAGTTGGGTTGAAATCCTAGTTACCCTAGAAATCGTAGGGATGATGAGAGCTTTCTCTTAAACTCTTGGGTTAGCCTTCCTCTAGAATTGTCAAGGTTGGTTCCACTATTTAGGTTCCAAGTAACGTTTGACAGTGAGAATCAGTTGGGTTATTCTCTTAACAACTAGTTCTTTGTTTATCTAAAGGAAAAGACAACATAAGAATGAGTTTGGGAACAGTCAAACCTTCATGAGGATATCCAGGTAAGTGATGTGTTGCATGTACTTGGCATTTGGCCTATATCACAAAGACACTAGGGTGTTTTATATTTTGATGACTATTCTATTCATGATGTCTAAGGGTTGTCAATCGATGATATGTTATGTGATGCTTGTTTCATCTTTATAGATTACGTAAGAGATACTTAACTAGCTATTATGTTATGAATATGTTGACTGATATTAGGTCGAGTGAAGATTTGTTTACTGTTTGATGTTACTGTCTATGTTATTGTTCATGATGCCTAATGACTGTTGATCGAGGATATGTTTGATGGGTTGTCTAATAGAATATGATGCTCTCGGTGTGATTATGATGATATGTATTGTTTGATGGATTTATTGATAGATTGTGATGCTCTCCTTGTGCGTTTTGAGGATATGATTACTGTTATGCTCAGGATATGTTTATTGTTATATTTAAGTTATGTTGTCTATGATGCCTACGAGCTGATGATCAATGACCTATTAGGTGATGCATGTTTCATGCTTATGATTAGAGGTTTGACTAATTATTATGTTATGAATATGATGATTGATATCATGATGGTTAAGGATATGTTTGCTGCTTGATGTTATTGTCTATGTTATGGATTAGGATGCCTACGGGCGGTGGATCAAAGACTTATTATTGATATGTTCATGCATGTTAGATTTTCATTATGTTACGTGTATGTACATGCATGCATAAAAAAAATTTCATTAAGAAAAATAATAAAGAATAAAAGACGGATTGAATAAATGTAAAAGGTCGTTGTGGGCATGGACTCTCGTTGAATGTCCCGAATAAGGTAGACCAAGTGGTGTCACTCTCTCCTTTAGACTCAATGACCACAACGATAAGTTTGTAAAGTGAAAGAAAAAAAAAAGTATTGATTGAAAAGACATGGTTTTTACATGCTGCATCTCATAGTTATATTATATGTTGCACCTTATAGTTATGTTTATGTTATACATCTCTTACTGAGAGTTAGTCTTATAGTTTAACTTTGTGATATAGGTAAAAACAAAAATTTTAAGAAACATGATAATAGAAACAGTTGATAGTGGAGTTGAAGAGAAATTCTCATGGGCAAATCTAGAGCATTGTCGAAGCGAAGTTGACTCCTGGATAATAATTAAAGGACAGATGAATTTTAATAACGTAAACCCTTTTATCAAGAATATATTTATTATTATTATGATTTAAGTACAAACATTTTTGTAAATACTTTTGTTTATTGTAAAGAAGGGTTTCACTACATTAAACTTTAGATAAGTTTTGTTAATACTTCCGGTGTATGGTTTTAAAAGGATATTTAACTATCATGGGTTTTTACTAAGCTTAGACTTCAAAATAGATTCATTTTAAAAACTTTGTGTATATGTTTCAAAGTATGAATTTATGACCTAGTTTTCTACGAACGCATACTTTAAAATAAAATAAAAAAATAAAAAAAAGAAATTTTAACGCTTGGAGACGTTACATGTCCACTACTTAGCACTGCAGTACTTACGATGATCTCCAACGAGGCAGTGGCATCCACGACCTAGGGCTACAGCCACTACCCGAAAACTTGAAAATCTATGCATTTTGGATCTCGAAAAATCAACATTTGTCTCTCTACTTAACTCTCATCACAAAAAGAAATATTTAAATACTCTAAAACAAACTGTTGTTCATGTTAACTAATGTATTTACAAATATTTACTTGGATTTTTGTTGTTTTGTAACAATTGTGTTTTTTTTTTCTCTATTCATCCCAACCCACAGAGAAAAATGAGGCAATTACCTTAGACATTGCCTTATAAACTTACTCCCTAATTATTTTCCATGTAGAAAATTACGAGGTGTTATAACATTGCTCTCTAAAAATCATAATAGTTAATCGTTTTGCTAAGAGAAAGGTTAACATCTTTGTGTTATCATTCATTAATAGTTATTTCCACCTAAAATGAATAGATTAGATCGAGCGACATTTTCAAACCATTCCCTCCCATTCATATTAAGATTTGTGTTTTCTCCTATGATACCACATCAAGTTCATTTTGAAAATAAAATTCAAAATATTTTATTTTACTAAGTTTAGGATATGATATATCGATGTAACCATAGCAGCGACTTAATCATTTGCAGGAAATAACTTCACATTGAAATATTTTGTACAAAAATGAGCGTTTGATTTCATTTAAGGTAATGTTGTGTTTACTTCATTTTATATTTTATATGTCAAACATATTTATTTATTAATAATAATAATATGTAATTAGTTAACCACAAAATGAAAATGAAGAGAAAGTGTTTGGAAAAGTTGAAAACGGCGACGTATTAGAAAAGGAAAGGATGGTCCACTGGCACGTGCAAAGGATGACAAAAATGTCTGGGGGGATAATGATGGATTCCCACCGTTTCTTCCCACTGTGTAGGGCCCACTCCCTATCATGCCTTACAACTTCTTCGTCTTTGACTGACACTACTCCCCCACCTAAACGTCGACGTTTTGCCATGGCCCCCACTGCCACAATGGCTTAACGGTTGATCAGATCTGTGGCTCTGATTCTCTGACTCGTCTGTGATTTTACTACCTGGGACCCACCATATCATTGCAACTTTAATCTCCTCGTCCTCCTTGTCGTCATCATCATCATTTTCATCACCTCCACGTACGAACCCACGCATGGGATGGACGGCTCCGATTATGCCAGTTTGCTCTCTTGACCACCGCATTTGTTACAAGCTTGGAGGTGGACGAAAATGTAGACCAGCACAAAGCAAGATAAAATTATGAGATGCAGAGAAAATTGTAGGTTGTTGTCGTGATTAGAGGGTGAAATAATTAAGTAATTAGGAAAGGAATTAGGTGGTTTAGGTCATGGTGAGGACGTGACATGAGATGACATATTGGTATAATAAGGTCAATAATGATATAATTATCCCACGCATTATGTTGAACAAAGAATGACTTGACATGATGTCTTCCTTTGAAACCTCTACCTTCCTCTTTTATTTAAATCAAATTCTTCATCCAACCTCACTCCCCTTCCTTGCTCTACACCTTTATTTGCTACCAACTCATTTTCATTGAAATCTTTTACTATTCTTCTCCCAAATCCCTTTATTGCATCCATTTATCTTGCTCCAGTCTTTTTTCTTTTGGCTTTGCTCGATCGTAATTAGACTTTTATGACCAAATTTGTCTGATATACACGTGATAAACCTCAACCATCACGGTCTCATTCTCGATTTTCTTGAAATTTAGGATCATGATGAAGACTCTTTACTTAGAGAAACAGTACGTGTGTACAATTATATTGATTAAAGCATGATATTTTTGTATTGAATAAATCACGCAAATAGAAGCATATCCACACACACTAGCCCTAAATGGTTTTGAGCCAAAACATACACGGAGTGTTATGCCTATTGTCCATTGAGATGCATTGACTTTATCCTTCTAGTTGTCACTTGCATCTAAAAAATAAAAAACCATAAAAGTTTTAGCTAATAAAGCCTAGTAAGTAAATCTAATATACAATAATTACAATATCATGTAATTCACAAGTATACGACCAACTCTCGCTATGTACATAAAAATCTAGACTTCTATTTATTTTATGATGATATGTAATATAAATATTATGAAATGAATTACTTTCCACACATCCATACTATGATTAATGAATCAATACATATGAATCTCCAATTTAATTAAGTGGTTCCACTACATCAAATATCATATTAACATGTTTTGTGAATATTAATATGTGTGGTCATAATTTATCATATGCAAAACCATACACAACTATATAACACCTTATTGGGGATATTCTCAATAAGTGTGTACATCTCAAACATATTCTCCGGAGGGTTAGAGATTTGCAACCCAATGGGAACTCACAGTCACTTCCCTTCTATTTACCGCAGTTTCATATGTCGTACAATACATATACATAGCCAGCAAGATAACTGAATTTGAATGTGACCAATATACCTCTCGTAATATCATTCTTACATATAAATAATATCATGATGCATGATTTGAGTACCCATTCTATTCATACATTGAATGCATAATGCATACTAATAAAAGATGTAATATCAATCATGTAAATCTTGTTATTTAACAAGCAAAAGCAAAATGATGATTGTAAATCTTTTAGTGCCTGACAGTTGTTTTGCCACGAAAATTGCGTGTTGCAGTGCCCTTATGGAGCACTATAGTGCTGACTTTATGTTTTTCTCTTCCATTTTGAGCAATGTAGCAATGAGTCTCTATTTTTTTATGATTTTAACCTCTATAGCGAGCACTAGAGCGCCCGAGCCCTGTTTTCCACGATTGCAAATAGTTTTTTCATGCCAAAAACACCCTATAAATTCACTCAATTTTTACTATTCATTTAACAACTTTTACTTAAAACTAACCAACAACAACAACTAACGACTTTCAATCATAATTCTCCACCTATTACATGCAAACTACATCAATAATTCTTTATTGATTAGAATTGCTTACTTGTTTATTTAGTTATTCAATCAAGGATTCAATTCTCCAAATCCCACTTTCTCCCTTCCTTCTTGGATGCTTTAAGATTCTCTTCAAGTCCCCTACAATTTCTCATTAGATTCCACTTTCAAAAACCAACTTCTTCTCTTCAATTCTTCACTTTCTCTCTCAATCTTCCCTTTTTTCTCTCACTTCCTTCTCCACAACAATTGCCTCATGATATTCCCTCTTCTCTTCAACTACAAGAGCTTCTAGAGTTTTTTTTGGGCGAATTTGCAACTTCGCCTTAATAATTTAATTCAAAAGACCATTTTAGCCTTCTATTATTAAAAAATTACACTTTGAGCTACTTGTTAAGTGTAGTCAATACTAATCAATCCATATTAACTTAATATAATTATGAGTAATTAACAAAAAAACCCCTGAACATTGGAATTAGTGAAAAACAATACCTTAAACTATATTTTCTAACAACTAAAATATTCAACTATGACAAATGAATGATGTATACCTCACAACCATGTTTTTTGTTAAAAAAAAATCTCTTGAACGTCCCTCGACATTGGAGGACATCCAAAACTAATTCTTGGGTGTCCCTCGGTGTTGGAAGACGTCCAAGGACCAGCCTTGAATGTGAACGGGTTTGTGACCAGCGTGATCTTACAGCCATGGAGATTTCTTTATTTTTTCGATCGCTAGGAAATAGGTCTATGGATACTTAGTTTCAAAAGGATGGACGACCACACATGAGGTGAATCTGCGGAAATGTTGGTGACTGAGGATGTGTTTGCATCCACATAAGTGTTGGTGTCCGTGAATACATGGATTAAAAAGCATACATGGCGGATTGTGATTGGCAGACTGTAAGCAGATATCCGTGGCAGAAGCGTTGGTGTCCACAGTGTGAGGTGAAGTTCAAAAAATGAGGTACGTGACAGATTGTGATTGACAGACAATGTAAGAGAATATCTGCAGCGGACAAGAGGAATCACTTGCACAATAATGAGGAAGCATAAACGAATGGAAAAGAGGCCATCCATTGTAACATCCCTTTTTTGTACAATTTAAAACATCTAATTTTGAAGGACTTTTTCTTTTATGAACACAGTGGAAGAATTTTTTTACTAAAACATTTGGAAATTCCATGAATAAAATTTATTTCGTTAAAACATTTACAACTTAGAAAACTAGAACTTCACATAATAAACTTTTTACAAATTGAAAACCCTTTATATTTCTTTTAAACTTTTAGCCTAGCCAGCCATCAAGTCCGCAACGCATAAATCCTCCGTTCACTGCTCTTGTTATCACGCATACCTACAATACAAAACTTAAACTATAAGTCTAATACTTAGTACGAAGTGGAATGCAATATAAAACATGTAATGCACCTGTTGTAAAACCTTTTATCATTTTAAATTCTATTCTTTTTTTTTTCTAAGCACATCAATGCGCTTTGTCCCGACATCCATCGAAGAGTCATTAACCGCTATTGTAACATCCCAGTTATTCTTTCAATTTAAAACTCATGATTTTTGAAAACGTTTTCTTTTAAAATCAAAGAGGAAGAATTTTCATTTGAAATTTAACTTAAATAAGAATTACATAAATAAATTTCTTTTTGTTAAACTATTTATCACTTAAAACATTTCGTACTATAAAACCTCAAAACATTGCAACAGTGGAAGACTTGTATTTCGAATACTTAAATAATTTAACATCATTTAAAAATTTACTTAATGTAACATAACACCATAACAAAGTCATTCTTTCAAACATTTCATTTCTTCTTTAAACATTTTAGCCTAACCAGCCGCCAAGTTCGTAATGCACAAATGCATCATTAACTACTGCTATCTTTAATCTCTTACATACCTACATCACAGGAAGAATAATGAGCCTATCGCCCAGTAAGGAATATAATCATGAAATGCAGCTATAATGGACTTCCAAAGATTAGAAAGACCAATTGAAATAACAGCACAATTTATTGTCTTTAAAACAAAACAGCGACTTTAACCCGATAGAAATTTTCTTGCATATGACCAATAGACTTCAAATTTACAGAATACCAAGACCTATTAAAGGGCTTATCTCAGTTCAAAAAACATGATTAAATTCGTCGTAATATGGAAGATACATATAGAAGAGTGGACTGTCCTCAAAACAGATTCTGCAAAAACAGTTTCGGTGACCTCTAGAAAATCATGCATCAAATTATCGAATTCATATCCAAATTAAACCAAGTTAGTGCCCAAAGTTTTACAATCCAACAAGCTTCAAAATATCAAAACTACAGAATGAATAACTAGGAGCAAAGATGTAACCATAAATGAACTACAAGTGGTCCATTGGAATCTTCACTGCTTGAGATTAGCGACTTTAGTGGACCCTTTTTAAAGAGCCTCTCCAACTCGTTTTCCTCAAACTTTCTGACCCTCCTCTCTTGAGTAGTACTTCCAAGGAAGTATTGGGAGAATACAGTATAAAACCTTACCTCCAAAGATGGAAAAACCGTGAGGTAAAGAGTGTTGAAAAATCTGGTCTCGACTTGCTCGACAAAGAATCTCCGGGAAGCTTCGGATGGACTCCAAAGGAAATAGTAGCTGTTGTGAAATTTTATCAAAACTAATCTTAAAATAATCAAAACACAAAATACATCCTTGGCTAGATTTTAGGTCTCTGTAATTTGAACGTTTGACATAGTAAATGACCTCCAAATGTAATACAAAAACATGTTCTGGGTACCTTGAAATGTTGGCTATAATCTTCATGAAGAACATATTTTGATATAAAATTTTCTAGAATGCCAAAAATACCCATGAGTGTTCGGAGGTCAGACTCTAGGTGGATTTTGAGATACCTTTAAAATTCTCCTATTCTTGTACTTGAATCTCCACTTATGTTTGATCTCGAATAAATCCATCATATTTTTGGATGCATGATGAATATAATTCATTCTCTTTCTTCTTGGAGCAACTACAAAATAAACACAAAAATTGGAGTTATAAAATTCCCGGGTTTGATTGAGAATAGAGGGAATCCGTGGTGCATCATCCTCCCCGAGTGATTGTGGATTTGACCTCAAATCCAAGGTGGCCATCTTCCTCCATTTCTTCCTCAAATTTTACTTCCTTTTTTCCTTGTAAGTGATTCTGCAACCACTTAAGAACATACTTCTTCAATTGATTTGTATGGCTCCAAAACAGATCCAAGTACCCCCTTGCTGATCATAAATTTTAGATCAAAAGGCTCATCCTTAGCTTCAACTTGTGGCTTGGAAATATTGGAGTATTTACGGCTTGGCCGAGAATGACAAGTCTTGGAAGATCATGCTAGTTGCTTTTCAATTTTCATGGCAAGTTGAATTACACTATCCATCATTTCATAGGATTGGATCTCCACCTCATCACCAATCTCTCGGTTTAACCCTTTGATGAATCTTGCAATGCTATGTTCCTCCGGTTCGTCAATTCCACTCCTTATTTTAAGAGTTTCAAACTCGGTTACATATTCCTCCACCAAGAGCAACCCTTGTTTGAGATTTTGAGTTCGAAGAAACAAATCTTATTTGTAGTGGTGTGGCACAAATCTCTTTCTCATAAGCCTCTTCATCAATCTCCAACTATGGATTTTGTCTTCACCAATATGCCTCCTCTGATTTTTCAATTCATCCCACCCCAAGCTAGCACAACTGATAACTTTAAAGAAACTCATTGAATTTTCTTCTTTTCTGAATAATTTGAACATTCAAATTTCTCTCGACTATGTCCAACCAATCAAGAAAGTCATCACCATTTCTAGAACCTTTAAAAATAGGGATGGATGGCTTTAAAGATTTCAACTCAACACAAAAGTTATTTTTGTACCATGGACAAGATTGTTCATAACAATTGGTTTTCATACAATCTTCATCTTGTCTACTCTCTTCTCGGCCTCTAGTTTCAATTGAGGAACTAAATCTTTTTCTTGGTCAAGGGGTTCTTGGTCCTCTCATATGTACATTAGAGGGCTCCTCTTGACTTTGCTATAGTTTTAGAAATATCTCCTTTAATTCATCAAGTTGGTGTTGCAAACTAGAATCGGCCTTTTCTTGCTCTTTCTTGGTGGACATATATGTGGCCGAAATTGTGTCCTTGTTATGAGCATTGTGACCACCACTTCTTGTGTTCATTTTTCCAACAAAAGTAAAGTTACAGAGCTGCACAAATAAGCCACTTAGGCTCTGATACCAAATGATGGACTTCCAAAGATTAGAAAGACCAATTGAAATAACAGCACAATCTGTTGTCTCTAAAACAAAACAACAACTTCAAACCGATAGAACTTTTCTTGCATAAGACCAATAGACTTCAAATTTACAAAATACCAAGAACTATTAAAGGGCTTATCTCAGTTCAAACATCATGATTAAATTCGTCGTAATATGGAAAATACGTACAGAAGAGTGGACTATCCTCAAAATAGATTCTGCAAAAACAGTTTTGGCGACCTCTAGAAAATCATGCATCAAATTATCAAATTCTTATCCAAATTAAACCAAATCAGTGCCCAAAGTTTCACAATCCAGCAAGCTTCAAAATATCAAAATTACATAATGAATAACCAGGAGCAAAGAACATAACCAGAAACGAACTACAAGTGGTCCGAAGGAATCTCCACTGCTTGAGATTAGTGACTTTAGTGGACCCTTTTTAAAGAGCCTCTCCAACTCATTTTCCTCCAACTTTCTAACCCTCCCCTCTTGAGTAATACTTTCAAGAAAGTATTGGAAGAATACAGTATAAAACCTTACCTCCAAAGATGGAAAAACCGTGATGTAAAGAGTGTTGGAAAATCTGGTCTCAGCTTGTTCGACCAAGAATCTTCAGGAAACTTCATATGGACACCAAAGAAAAATAGCAGTTGCTGCAAAATTTTATCAAAACTAATCTTAAAATAATATAAACACAAAATACGACCTTGGCTAGATTTTAGGTCTCTGTAATTTGAAGTTTGACATAGTAAAAGACCTCCAAATGTAACACAAAAACATGTTCTGGATACCTTGCAATGTTGGCTATAATCTTCATGAAGAAAATATTTTGATATAAAATCTTCTAGAATTCCAAAAATACCCATGAGTGTTTAGAGGTCAAATTCGAGGCGAATTTTGAGACAGCTTCAAAATTTTCCTAATCTTGTACTTGAATCTCCACTTATGCTTGATCTTGAATAAATCAATCATATTTTTGGATGCATAATGAATATAATTCATTCTCTTTCCTCTTCGAGCAACTACAAAATAAACACAAAAATTGGAGTTATAAAATTCTTGGATTTGATTGAGAATAGAGGGTATCCGTGGTGCATCAAACTATAACCTCTATAACCATTCTACATGATTAAGCCTGATACATTTGTAAGCTGTGTGAGAGCAATCTCTTTAGTTTCCAAGCTCACTATTTGGATTCATTTTTACATGAAAACAACCTCTTTAGTCTTTGAACTCAGTAAAAATGGAACCACCTAGATTTACATTCATTACCGTTTGGGTGAGAGCAACCTCTTCAGTCTCCGAACTGACCACTAGTTGAGGAAGAGCAACATCTTCAGTTTTCAAACTTACTCAAACGAGCTGCTTCTACGTGTGAGCAACCTCTTCATTTTCCAAACCCACGTAGAAAAACCATTATTATCTTCATTATTAGCCCATGAAATGAATGACGTACATTCTATTAACATATCTACATGAGTGTCACACACAACAGTTTATATATTGCAAACAAAACTATAAACAATTAACAACAATACTATGCTTCAACTATAACATTAACATTAAGCATGTTCCTATTAAACTATAATGTTATACTTCTAATCTTCTATCTTGACATATTATTTCTAACTTAGTCTTAACCGTTATAAGCATTATCCTACGATGTCCATCACTTGAATATGATTTGGAGTCCTATACTAATTATTATAATTAATCTAACTTTTTTATATTATAGTCTTTCATCTTAGAAAACCATTTTCATCACAACTGTTAGTAATCTAATGTAGGAATATAACCTAACCCGATAACCATCAATGAAGACTAACATATCCATTTACACAAAAACCCTACTCTTGCGATGTAGGTCCTTTCAGACAAAACACAAGCATTATTCCTTACTTGAAATCCATAGCTTTAATGTATTACCACTAAAAGTTTCTCATTCACTAACTCACGTGCTTCATAGAATTATCGCACTACGTCCATGGTCATAACTTCGTCATCATAGCAGAACATCACCCTGACCTATTCTTCATTGCCAACATGCATAATTAGTTCTTCCATACCTTCTCATCACCCTCTCAATTTTCACTTGAACACAACAGCAACCTGTGATTTCCAACCTTCCCTCACACTTTTCTCACTTTCACAGTCACCCTTCACAAACTCCAATAGTTTAACAACCATAGAAGCATTAAACCATCATCCTCCACTACTTCACACTCTAACTCATGGTACATCTTCCTCCTCAATCTACTCTTTCACAAAGTCCTTCCTTCATTCCCATTGACACTAGAAGAAGTAAGACCCTGTGCCAACCCTCTCACTTCAAATTCTCTAGAGTCTCATGGAAACATTCCCTTGTCTCTCACTCACAAACCATTTTTGCATAGGTTCCCCATTATTTTACCTAACTTTTAACTCTCGTCCATTGCTCCTCGTTTATAGGCCACTAATATCTAATCCTCAGTGACCGCATGAAGATGGAAGGCCATGAGACGCATCCATTAATATCCAGACATTCAGAAAAATCAAACGTTTCATCTCCAAACTTTGATTACCATTAACAGACAATCCTCATAAATGGCCACTCATCAATGCCCCTCCAGCAGCCCTATGAAGATGAAGAGGTGACATCAATAATCTTCCATGCATCAATGGAGCGTTGTCGTTGAACACTCTCCAGTTCCAGTGGCAGTTTACATCAGACGACGTTCAAGATTTGCGGTTGATCGATTTTAATGAAGGACGATCGACCGCCCTTCAGCCAAACGCCAGCACAATTCTTCAAAAAACTTTCTATTTTACTGTCAGTCAGATAACGCAAGTCGATCAACACTTCGTCAATCGACCGCCCCGATCGGCTGCAGTTTCCAATTAGATGCCACACACATTTTTCTCCAAACCATGCACGTACACGTTATTTCCTTTAACATGACATATGCATGCATAAACATTATATATATATATATATATATATATAAAGCCGATAGATCAACTGCCCCAATCGGCCGCAGTTTGCAAATAGATGCCACACGCATTTTTCTCCAGACCATGCACGTACACGTTATTTCCTTTAATGTGACATATGCATTTATAAACATTATATATACACATACACACACACACACACACACACACACACATATATATATATCTAACCCTTACCTAATGTCTTACATGTAATTCAAATATCCTCTATACCACTTCGTCTTCTCCAAACCCTTATTCACCAAAACTATATATATATATATATATATATATATATATATATATATATATATATATATATATATATATATATAAACATTTATATTATCTACTTCCACATTTTCATGCCTAATTATATCCAAACTTCCATTTCTTACAATATCCTTACAATATCCAAATGTATCCAATCACGTTCAAAAAATATTTTCTCTTAGGCCAACACTTGAATTGTCCAACTATCCATAATTTTATCCCTTAATACTCAAGTATATTCTATAACTCTTCTTTTACCATATTCTTTTATTAAATCTAATGTACTCCAAAATATTATAGACCTTATAACTTCAACCTTATTATATCTAAGTGCATTTTCTCTTACTAATCCACTAATTGCCAATAATTAATTCAGTCCTAATATCATCTTTTCTAAATCCAAGTATCATCATCCATTCTTTAATAAATCTAATCCTTTCCTTAAACTAATTATGAACATAATGGAGTATCATAATTCACTTATTCCAAATGTATTTCTCTTGACCAATATTTCCAGATAGTCCAATTCCACTTTTATCATCCCAATTTATCACATAATCTTTTTGCTTAGCTTTATGAAAATTCGGGATATTACAACTATACGCATCCATGCATAACGTCTCTTGATAAAGGGTCGACATCAATGAAACTGCCTGTTAGTTACTTTGCACCTCCATGCACAACGACCCATCACCTCAGGTATAAGCAGCTCCGGCATCGACCAAAAGCTTTGCTAGCAGTTAGTTGTACACATCAATGCACAACAATCAGTTTCGACATCAATCAAAACGTACTAGCAGCCATGCGCATCAACACTTAAATGTCCTCACCAACAGTTGGCTGGTTTGTCTCGACATCAATCAAGAACAAACTAACAAACTCAAGCTTATCTTTCTGTATTCTTTAACATGCAGCATTCAAAGTCATAAAACACTTATGCATGAGAAATCCCTTTACATTTTCTTGAAAACAATGATGCATGAATGTACACAATTCTACGATTATCAATACATCTCCATTTTACAACATGATTAATAACCTATTCTCTTTCAACCAAAATCATCAAACAGTAAACAACAATACATCTCCAAGTAATAGAATGATCACAAACTAACATTTATCAAACACAACAACCTAACCTTCCAGGCATGTTCTTACCAGACAGCAGTAACAATCCTCAAACCATTTCTAAGAACAGTTTCTTAGCAGTGACCTTCTTAACAATGACATCAAACATTAACACACCAATAGAATTTCTACAGAACTCATTCTCAACAATACAATAGATCAATATAATCTCAACTAGATGCTTCTAAATCACAGCAGACAACAATATCAAATGACCTCTATCAACAACAATCATCAATAGCAATAAACACAAGCATCTCCCAGCATCAAATCACTATTTCCAATATCAGTTTCTTAATGAACATAAAAAATAGAGTATGGTGTTCCAGAACTTAACATATATCAACAACAGAGCATCCTCAAGGTAACAACTTCTTCTCTATCATTGAACAGATTTACAACTTAACAATAACATCAACTAGCTAGAATAAGCATCAAAGAACAATCAAGGTATATCAAAGCAGTAAGAAACCCTAACAAACCTCTTACTTCTTATGATGTAGCCCCAAAGGGAATGCACACATCATACCTCTTGGAAGACAAAGCTTTTTCTCCTCTTCCTTCTCCTCCAACTTCACCTCTGCACTTTTCCTCCTCTCATGAGCTTTCCTCTTCAAGCTTTCCTTTCCAAGTTGAAGCTTTCTCCTCTTCCTTCTTCTTCCTCTTTTTCTTCCTTCACGGTTGTTCTCCTTTTCTCTAGAGACAACTCCCTGTTTCTCTCACAAAATCGCACAACAGTACCGTGATACTCTCCAGAAAACAAAGAAAACTCTTGAGAGAACAAGAGAACTTCCTTCATTTTTTCTTCTATCCAAATCTCTCTCTAATATACTTATAAATGTTTAGGGAGAGTCGACAGGTCCCGACTTTTCATTTTCTATACACCATTTCATTTTCCAGACGATGGTTAGCTATTTTCTAGGCAAAACTTGACATTCTGGTTGATCAAGCCCTTCCAATGATCGACCGCAAAACCTTCAGAGTGGCTATTTTCTCAAATACTAGTTGATCACCTTCAATGGACGATCGATTGCAAATACTAAAATTTAACAATTCTGATCATTACAGTCGATCATCAACATGCACCCATGATCGGCCGCTTCGACAATGCCTCACCTCTGTAATATTTTTCCATGACTGTGATCGACTGCGAATCACATTTTACACAATACTACTTCAACCCGGTCGATCACCCTCCTGTGGAAGATCGACCAATTCCAAAATGGCTCGCCACTGGATTATTTCGCTTAGTTAGTGATCAACCGCCCTCACGTTGATCGACCACTTCCTTGTATTCCTTCTAACACTTAGAAAATCCTAGTCTTCCCTCAATCTAAACCACAAACTCATCTTCATATCAATATCATCCCATAACTCTCTAAAAATTCTCAAATATTACCACTTAGAACTTGTATTTAGCATTATGAAAATATGGGGTATTACATCCATAGAGAGAAGGATGGACATGTGGATGGCTCACGTTAATTAGGGAGGAAGCGGATATCCATTAACAATGAAGGGGAAAGGAACACATCCATGGATAGGAGGAATCACGTACACGACACACGCGATTTGATGAGGAAGCAAAAACGAATGGAGAAAGGGGCATCCACGGAGAGAATGATGACATGGGGATGACTCGCGTTAATTTTGGAGGGAGTGGATATCTATGAACAGTGAAGTGGAAAGGAACTCATTCGCGGACTAGAGGAATCACATCCATAACACACATGATCTAATAAGGAAGTAGAAATGAATGGAGAAGATGACATCCACAGAGAGAAGGAAGGACATGTGGACGGCTCACATTAAATAGAAAGGAAGCGGATATCCATAGTGGAAAGGAACGTGTCTGGGGATAGGAAGACGTTCACTTCTATGTAAATGGGTATACGCGGATGTACGTTATAAGTATAGACACCCACTATCATGACCATAGGCGGGCCTAACAGAAGCGTCAGGTCAAATGACTTGGTCCTTGAAGAGGACACGATCTCTCAACCCAAGGTTAGGATGTCAGCAAAAGTCTTAATACAAAAGTAATCCCAAAACTCAAAACAAATGGGCCATTGCCCACAGAGAGATCAACAGAGTCAAAGACAACGCAATAACAACAAAGAGAAAAACAATGTGCAAAAAATGAAACCATTCAACATCAAACGATAAAGAAACAAATCCTTACCAAGGACATCAAGGAAACACCAAGGAGGAAACGGACTCCAAAGTACCCACACTTGATACACCACACCAGACAGCCACA